>UCOM01000733.1:0-63846 GCA_900474385.1 Ormyrus pomaceus | reverse complement strand
AGACTCCCAGAGTTCAAAGGAGAAAAGAACAGCCAGAGACCTCCAGAGAAGTTGTAGGAGATACATGAATAAATCGAGAGGTAAAAAACCAAGTACGAGATTAAAAATTTGGAACCTCCACCAACACCATCTCCTTGAAAGACTATCTGACCTATCACTGCGATAGGAAGGATCATGTCAATGTTGCAATAACGGGGGGCACACTCGAAACAGCATTAAGACTGTTAAGAGTTGTTGCGAGAAAACATACACACACTCTGAGTAGCAATACGTCTACGAGGAGTAGTTGGAAGGAGAAACGCATCCCAGACGGCATTGAGCCTGAATCCGTCTTTAAAGGCGTTGGGGCTCCGGGCCAGAATGCGATGGGGCCCCTGTAAGGGGATAATTTTTCAGTATGAAAAAAATACATGTGTATACAAACACATAGCTTTCATAGATTAAATAAATTTGTACATAAATTAGATAAATATTTAATAGCTTTAAATATTTTGGGATAATTTTCCAACAATTAAATAGCTCTGTTAATAGCTACTTAATTGTACGAAAATTGAGAATATTTTATTAATTTCAAATTTTTAGGACTCTTGTATTGGCATATTAGTAGTCTGAAAAATATAATTTATTCCAGCTCTTAACCTGCAGACTGCGATACATTAGCTTGACCCATGATATGAACAACGTAATGTAATTAATTAAAGGCACAAATTTAGGTATTTTAAAAAGCGTTATTACTTTTAACTTTCTAAAGGTTAATCATTTAAATATAGAAAATTAAATTTTTTTTTAAATCTTAAAAATATTTTTTAGAATAATTACTCCCTCAATTCATAATACTAAGAACTACTATTACATGTACACCTTATTATATTAGATAAATATCCAAGAAAATAATAAAGTTCGCGGGTAAGTATAACTATCAGTTAATTTTATAATATTTAAAAGTTCGCGCGGTTAATATTTGTTCATACGCGCCATCACGTCACATGATAACGGCGCGTTCCTTGAAAAACGATGTTCATATGTTTTTAACTGCGCTGCGTCGTTCAAAACAAAATTGAACACTCTTCATCGTTGGCGTGCGTTAGTAACATCGGATAAATACGGTAGTGAACATTTTTACAAATTAGTTTTAAATTATAAACATGAAACGTGCATATTTAAGTGGTACAGCGAAAAAACGAAAAGCAAAAGAGGATCAGCAAAAAATTTCAAAGTTGCCAAAAATATCCTCATTTTTTGATAGCGAACAAAGTGCTAGTACTAGTTCCAACGATCAGCAAGAAAGTACAAGTTTAAAAAAACGTAAGCTTTGATTTTTAAATTTTTAGGTTGTTTTAGCTAAATTAAAATGAACATTCTATTTTAGCAGAAAGTGAGCAAGATCTTTCCTTAGAAGTAAATAAATCCAGTCTCCGTGATAAAGTAGATGTTTCGCTATGTAAGTTAATAAGAAAATTATTGTTTGTGTTTGATACCTTTCAATATTATATATAAATAATTATAAAAAACTTTTTCAGTTGATGGTTTAAATACCGAACATAAAGAAACTGAAATAAATACAGATGATTCCCAAATCGTAAATGATTATTTACAAATTGACGAGCCACAGCTCCCAGTCACTGCAGAAAATATTGACAATAGTAAAGACGTAACAGGTACATTTTATAGATTAAGATAAATTTACTTTTTTTACTTCTTTTTTATGGTTACGCGATAAAGAAACAAATAATTGTGTAAAATATGAATTTAAGTTTCAATTTATAAATAAACTATAGTAAATAAATAGTTTAATAGGCGAAGTTCGATGCTATTTTTTTATATATAAAAAGTGAAGAAACGGGATCGTTTGCTCCGAGAATCCGCTCGAGGCAACATTTTCCCGGTAAACGATATACTGGCGCGCCTCGGCAAGCTTAGTGGAAGCTCGGCGGCGCTACCTGATTCCTAGCCGTCAAAGCCATTCGCGATCCCGGTTCGAGGAGTTCGGTCTCCTCTCTTCTGCAGTCCGCTGGTGGCTCAATAATCAATATTTCGGAGATAAGGTCGATCGTCGATTGCTGCTTCAGAGACGAAACACCCAGATCGTCAATCTACTCGATTGAGAAAACTTCCACCTGACTCCTTCCGAGGACGAGCAGAAATTTTTTAGCGGCAAAAAGAGCTTCACGATTTCCTGTTTATAGTACGGAGTAAATCTCTGCTTATGCGTGCAGAGCACCGAGTCATTGGGGAAGGTCCAGCGTAACCCTGCTATCGAGCATTTCGTGCATTTTCACAAAAAAATACTTTCCACGCTTTAACAAATCAACATGTATCGCCTGATCTTATTGATGAATAAAACGCCGATGAATATTTCCTTGCCGAGGCGGGACAGTCTTGCTGTTTAATTAAACTTAATTTTTTTATATTTAAAAATTGTTTTAATTTTGCGAATCTTAATTCAACTCCTTTACTCATTCCTTCTAAATTACATCAATTAGGTAGTTTTATTTTTAAATTGAACTTGATTTTTAATATACGACTGTAAATATATTTTTAAGTGATGTTTATTTTATATAAAAAGAAATTTATGAATTATTCATTTAAATTTATTTTAAATTGCTTAATTTCGATTTTTATTTATTTATTTTTTTTTATATTTAGATTCAGAAATAACGTTGAAGAAAGCTGTGAGTTCTGTAATAATAAAAACACTGACTTTGCTAAATTAGCCCGCATTTACCAAGAGGGCGAAAAACAAAAAATTAGATTTTTAAATAAATCTTTATTTCAACAGAAACTACATAACGGCTAATTAGTCGATCGAGAATGGCTGTTGTACTCGCCATCAAATGGTTCTGTGTACTGTTTTGTATGTAGGTTATTTTCGACTGAACAAGATCAATTCTCATTCCATGGATTTAATGATTGGAAACACTCGTATCGGATTTTCGTCCACGAAAAAAGTAAAACTCATAAGCACTGTTTAACAATTTATTGCAAACGAAAAAATGAATTTAGCGGCATTGACAGTCAACTAGTCATGCAATTTCAAAATGAGCAAAAATACTGGATGCAAGTATTACGTAGAATAACAGATGTTATAAGATTGCTTCCGTCTAGAGGTCTTCCTTTCCGTGGAGATAATCAGCTTTTTGGATCCGTCCATAATGGCAATTACTTGGGAATTTTGGAACTTTTGAGCGAGTACGATCCGTTTTTAAAACAACATATTGCTAATTATGGGGGTAAAGGTCAAGGCGTAACATCGTATTTGTCAGCGAATATTTGCGAAGAATTTATAGAGCTTATGGGCAAAAGAGTTTTTGATTATATAATTAAAGACATAAAAGCGTCAAAATACTACTCTATCAGCGTAGACTCGACCCCTGATATTACGCACGTAGATCAGCTTACGTTCATAGTTCGCTATGTTACAGGCGATGGGCCTATTGAACGTTTTTTAATGTTCATTCCCATTCAAGGACATGGAGCTGAAAATTTAAGTGACGTCATTTTCAATTTTTTACAACAGCACGAATTAAATATTGCCGATTGTAGAGGCCAATCTTATGACAATGCGTCAAATATGGCAGGACGATATACTGGGTAACAAGCAAGGATCAAAGAAGTCAATAAATATGCCGAATTCATTCCTTGCGCAGGGCATTCACTAAATTTAGTCGGGGTGAAAGCAGCCGAGATCTTCATGCCAGTAATTGCGTACTTCTCTTTTGTACAAAAGCTTTATACTTTTTTCTCTGCATCAACGCATAGATGGCAAACATTATTGTTAGCATTAGGCCAAGGAAATAAAGTTTTAAAAGCTTTATCTGTAACTAGGTGGTCGGCAAGAGCAGATGCAGTTAATGCTTTGTATAAAAGCTATAGTGAAATTTTGATAGCGCTTGATAACTTATCAAAAGATGTTACTCAATCCAATGAGACAAAGTATGAAGCTGGAAATCTTTATAAAAAAATGCTAAAATTGGATAACATATTTTTAACTGTAGTCTGGAACGATATTTTAACTCGAATTAATGAAACAAGTAAAAAGTTGCAAGAAGAAAGTATAGATTTGTACGTTGCATTTTCCTTGATAAAATCTTTAGGATTGTATTTATTAAATTTACGAAATTCATTTGAGCATTTTTTTGAAAAAACAAAAAGTATTATACCAAGTTATGAAATATCCAAGCAAAGAGTTAGAACTAGAAGTATAAAAATCACTAGGTATGAAGGATCTTCTAAGGAAACGGAATTTAATTTTGAAGATAAATTAAAAATTGAAATTTTCTATCCAATAATTGATTCTCTACATGTAAACTTAAAAAAAAGAGAAGAAGCATATAAAAAAATCCACGATAATTTTAAATTTTTCACAGTACTGCAGGTTTTGAATACTGAACAAATTAAAGACTGCTGTAAGAGTTTAGCAACTTCATATGATACAGATGTATCTGAAGATTGTTTAACTTCTGAGTGTTTACATTTTAAACACTATCTTCATGAAATGAAAAGCAATGAATCTACATCAATATCTGATTTATATTTACATATTAAGAAAAATCTTTTGACGTCTGTTTTTCCAAACATTGAAATTTGCCTCCGAATTTTTTTAACTCTAATGATTACCAATTGTAGCGGTGAGCGTTCGTTTTCTAAGTTAAAATTAGTCAAAAATAATCTGAGAAGTAGCATGTCTGAAAATAGACTGAACTACCTATCATTACTAAGTATTGAATCTGATTTACTTAAAACCGTTAGTTTTGATGATCTAATTGCTGATTTTGCAGCAATAAAATCTAGAAGGAAACTGTAATTCATAATTTATTATTTATAATTTATTTATAAAATATATTGTAATGTGAAATAAATCTTGTAATTTCATAATTGAAATTTAATATTTTCTTCATGAAAAATCTTTACCATAATTTTTTATTAGTGTGGGGGCCCTTTGCATTGTTGGGGCCCTGGGCCAGTGCCCTGCAGGCCCATGCCTAAAGACGGCTCTGATTGAGCCTGAATGGATAGTCGTGGATGACACTCAATAAAGGTTCATTAGAAAAAAACATAAACTCCAAACTAAACTCCTCAATTATCTCGAGTCACCATTTATTAACCCTTTGAAGCACAGTGTCCATCCTGATGGACACATTGATTTATTGCTTCTTTTGCCATTTTAGAACAACATTATGGATTTCAACAGGGTCTTTTGCATTCTTTCAGTTCATTAATAGTTCAAAAACATAATTTTGCAGTTGAAATCAATATATTGGGTTATTTTTTAATATTTTTAAATGAACAAAGAAGAAAAAAATTGAATTTTTGGAGAAAAATGTATGCTTCAAAGGGTTAATCAGCAGAATATTTTGATCTCGCCATCAGGTAGACCGCTTGTTTGACATCTGATGCCGCAAAGTGCAAGACAACTATAATGATTACTTAAAAATATCTAATTCTAATACAATTTTTGTATAATGGTATGTGTTTATGTGATGTATAATGGGTAAGGCACACAAATGCTCAGATCTGATTATTACGCTTTCATTTATTTATTTAAATCGTCAAATCCAGGACAACTTTTAAGAAAATTAACTTTAAAAAACTATTAGTTTATTCGATTCTATCAGTAAATTACTTTTTGGAAAATAAAAATGAAAATTATCCAAATGACGGTATTACCCAATATGGCTCACCTTATGGTTTCTTTGTTTTATATAAAAAAAGTCCCTGATAGCGATAAAATCTCTAGATTATTGTTAAATTTTCAAAATTTAGAAAGTTTCTTGCGATATTATCTTCTATCAGGGGGGCTGTAAGGATTATTGCTTAATATATTTATTACTCAAAATTAATGTCTATAACATCACTGTTATTTAAATCGTAAAGATAATAATGATATAAAAATTCATAAACTTTCTAAAATGCTTTTGTATTTAAAAATCCGTTTTTTTAAATCAATTTTCATCGGGAAATTTGTAAGACGAATCTTAACCCAGCAACAGTTAGACCACTTTTTGAGTTTTTTCACCACATTTTAATTCTATGAACAAAATCCTCAGTCTTTTTACATTTTATGTCAACAACTCCACTGATTCAATATTTTTATGGGGAAATGACAGGGGCTTGTTGAATAGAATATTATTTTGATGCACATATTATTTAACAGCTGCTGAAATACTATTTCTTCATTTCTATCTAAAATTTCCAAATCTTCTGTGTCAGAAAAAAAATTGTTTTCTTTAAAATTACTTCTCATAGACTTCATCCATAATTTTCTTTTTATTTAGTGTCTTCTGAACTTCATCGTTCTTGTGGCTTATAAAATCTTCCAAAAATGCTAGTTTATTGTAAAAATTTTTTTCATCACAATCAGTAATGCTTTTGCAACGAACTTTCTTCAAATTTATATTCTCCCAAACCTGCTTCTCATCTTGTACTACAATCGTTTTAATTATTTTACTAAAAATTAAAAGTAATATGCGCATAGTATCCATATTCCATAATATTTTAAAAATTGTGTCGCTATTTTAGAATTATTAATATCTGAATGTGAAAATAATAACATTAAAGATCTTTGTTCTCAATTTTTTTTGCAAAAAATAGAAGAATTTATAAAAAATCATTTTAATTAACTATGTTAATTATAAATAAAAGTAATAAGCAATAAAGTTCAAAAATTTTGTTTTTTAATTGGCATTTATTCTTTTATGAATTTTTATAAAATGTTATGTCGTTGGGGGCAAGATACGTATAAGTTTGATTTGCCGTCAATGAGAATTAAGTAAGAGTATTGAATACAGAATTTAAAAAAAACGTAAAATAAAGTGGAAAATAAAATAAATTAGAAATAGTTATTACTTGGGACATAACAATACTAAACTTTAATACTAATACAAAATACTGATAGGTTTAATTCATTTATAACGAAATTTATGATTATAAATCCTTTTGGACGTAGTGGTAAGCCCTTACTACTTTCTGATTTTCAGATTCCCATGAAATATTTTCTATTTTAAAGATTCTTGCCGGGTTTTTCCCATTTTTATATTCGTTATTATTAACAGCATGTACGAATGATTGAAAAGAGTTTTGTGTGGGTTATTTTTTTTTTTTTTTTTTATCCTCTTCTATTAAATTAAAATGCTTCCTTTAATGACGTCACATTTTTTTTCGACAATTTATACGATTTTTAATTAATAAAATAATATATATACAATCTTATTTGTAAAACATTACGTTAATTATTGTACCGCAGTACCGAGCGAGCGCGAGCGAGTGAGGTTTCAAAGCTAGTAAATAAATAAAGTATAAAAACTACTTATTTTTCCAGAAAAAACATTTTCCATCAAGCATCAGGTAGTTTCCCAAACAATATTTAGATCGAGAATATAAGACTTAGTTTTCAAGGTGTCCATTAATTGCCGTATTATATGATTAGCTGTAAACGTACCCCGTTTTTAGTTTTTGAAATTGACAACTACGAATTTGAGATTTACATTTTAATATTCATTTTCCAAAATAATGGATTCAAGAAGTTTATAGATATAGAACATCACAGAAATTTTATATAATCATCTGGAATTATACTCTGCTTATATAGTTTTCAAAATAACTGATTAGAAATATGAAATTAATCTTCCAAAATTTATTTCTACATATAATAACGGATTTATAATCAACAACTTCGAGAACCTTATTGTTTTTTTTGTGGACTGTGAATTGTTTAAAAAATTCGGGCATCAAAGGGTTAACATATGCTGAAAAATCACGTTCTTATTAATGTTTTTCAAATTGCCGAATTTAAATCTAGTCAAATTTTTTTAATTCAATGTAGTGATCGAAAGGCTACTAGAATATTCGTTATTTTTGCACATAGATCCATTACTCAGGCTTATGTATGAAATACGTAAGGAGCCCTGACTTTTTAATCTTGTTACTAAAATTATCTTGTTACCTGAACTGCATGACTAAGTATAAGAAGCTTATTTTTAGGCATATTATATATTTTTCTACTTTTTCGTAATTAACAAGGGTGGACCCTCGATAATTACGTATATTAGAAAGTTTGTCAGGAATACTAGGTAAATAAATGGTTGTTTTTTGTGCTAAAAAAATAACGTTTGAATTTTTTCAATTTTTATCACCGTTTATTTTCAAAGAAATGGAATCAGGAAGAAACAGACGCATTCTTATGGAAATTGAAATTCAACTTAAAAAAGAAGAACTTTCTAAATGTTCATTAATAAATAAAAATAATAGTATTGATAGATTAAAGTTTCTAGATTGTCTCAGAAGAAGCCGGTTTATATTGGCCTCTTATTTACAAGAAAACAAGCGAAAATGTAAAGAAATCGTCGAGATTGTAGGCTGCAGGAAGAAGTGTGCGGGTGAACAGAGAGACCCGCGCGAAGAGAGATCGCTCCTTACTCTATAATTGCTTTAAAAAAATCATCATACAGGACTTGGCTTAAGTAAAAGCTGAAGATATTTACTTAAAGTGGCATAAAGCCAAAAGTGAAGTATTAATTGGTTAAAAATATTGAAGAAATGCTTATGCTCGGTGAAATTTTTAGCAAATATTGGGCATGGTACAATCATATTTTACGAAAAATGTATTATTATTATATTGATTATATTGAAACCTCAGAGGTGAGCCACATTCGATATCTTTACTCATTAAGTTACTTAAATTTAAAAAACATTTTAAACTCCGAATTAATATAGTTATCCTTATAAATAAGATTTACGACATTTTAATTTCTGAACAGTGCTTTGCTTTTGGGTAGTGTTATTAGGTAAAAATCTCTTTACTAATACCTGCTATAACGGATTTATTGTCTTTAAGTAATATTAATGTGGTAGAAATATATCTTCATATATTTTTTTACCGATTCTCTATTATGAAAGATAATTTATACTTCTTCTTCTTTAAATAAAAAAAGAGAGTAGTAAATAAAAAATAATTCTGCAAAAACTATACGTTCATTATAATTATTCGTAAAAGATGTCTTTGTAATTTATAATTAGTTTGGAAATGAAAAACAATATTTCTTTCGAAATTTTGCATTACAAATTTAAACTAATCTATAACTAAAATGTTATATTCATAAAGAGCAATCACTGTTTTTTTGCAAATATTAACTCGCAGAAAAGTAAGTATGCTTTTTGTCAGGTATTAGGAGCAGATATTGACCCTGCCGAGGGTTAGCCGCCAACTGGAAATAAAAAACGTTGCTTGCAGACGTCCGTCGGATCTTTTGTACGTCATTTACGGACGTTTTTAAGGTCATTCGTTGTCGTAAAATCGGATCCAGACAAAACCGGCCCTAAAAAAGTCTAAGTGTAATCATGGAGAGACAATTTTACAGTTGTCAGACGCGTTTCTCTTGCTTAATACGACTTTCTTTCAATGCTCTAAGTGGCTGAATTTTTTAAACGTTGTTAAAAAAATATATTAAAATTTACAACTAGCAGTCGAAGGAGCACAAATCTCTGGAAAGTCACCTGGATCGTAAGAAGAAAAGTTTGCGTCCCTAAAAAATTTTCTCAAGAATGCGTAGCGAAAATATTAGTTACAAATTGCGTTTACGAAGACGAAATAATTTTCTAACAAATTATTTTATTTCAAATTTTTATAAAAGTATGTATCGCAAAGATAATTTTTTTTTTTTTATAAAAAAGGCAGTAAATTTAAAAAATACCGAGTGTGAAATTCAAGTCAATTTCTATTTCATCATCCGTAGAAACTTAATGAAATTCACGAATTCGATATTCTTCGGTCGTTTAGAGTACGACATAAATAACGTCGTCCTCTCATTCGCGAATCGTTTTACGTCGGAATGCTCTAAACTATATCTAAGAGGCCGGTATATATAAGAGTTCGAAGTTTGAAGTTTGTTGTTAATTGCGAACAATTATGCAAATGTAGAATGTCCTTAGACTTGGATTTCGAAAATAGAAAATATATCGGCAGAATATTTGCTTCTTAAGTAAATCGTATAATTTAGTGCACTAGAAGGGGAATGATAGCTCTTCTATCTAATTTAGTGTCACCTTTAGATTCGTAGCTCATCGACGCCAAAATCAAGACGATTTCTAGTTTTTATAATTTCAGATCGGATTCCTAGACACTTAAGAAGAGGATGAACACATCATTTCAATACAAATGAGTTATTTGACCTTTATTTTCGATACGAAACAGCTCTAAATATTCAAATTTATCGTTTCCGCAGCAATTTATTAATGCTTTCGTAAAGCATTAAGTAAGTATTAGCAAGTATTTGCAACAAACTGAATTTTTATTATTTACATTGTTGCAGTGAAAAAAGTGATAAAACACTATTTAGCTGCAAAACAAGGCTCAAGGTTAACTTTTTTCTAATTATTAATTCCTTCAAAAATGCCGTCACATTCTTCTCGGTTTACCGAAAACTAAAAAACTTTTTCAACAAAAATAATCGTTCAAAATACTTTTTAACGTTTTAGAACAACACTTGAAAGGATAAAAACAAATTTGTATACAAAATAAAGAGAGAGAGAGAGAGAGAGAGAGAGAGAGAGAGAGAGAGATGGGAGAGCGACTTACCTAAATGCTTCCTAAAGATAAGAATTTTGAAATCTTTCGAAAAAGTGTCTTGGTTTGCATAATGGATTTCGAACCTCTGCATTTGTTTATCGCGCCGTGGGGTATTACAAAACTTGAGCAAACGACAATTTTTATACTCAAACACGCCAGTAACAGGTCAGCGGAAAAAAAGGAGAAGGAGCGGACGAGTCATTCGTAAACTCGTGAAAATATTCATGCTCGTTCACATTAGGTGGCACGATAATCTGAGAATTTATGAGAATTTTCGGAATAATTTAAATACAAGGTGTGGTCGATTTGACACGAGAGCCCGCTCGCTTTATACCTTTCTGGAGAAGCAGAGCTGCTCAGAGCGAGAGAGAATTCAAATTTAGAGGAGAGTATCCGAAATTGAGCAAGCCCACATAGAGTGAATTAACTGGCAGCGGTCCGCTCGAGAGGAGCTGAGACTTGAATGGTCGGTTCAATGAACAAATCGACCGGTCAGCGATCGGTCCCGATGTTCAGGCGACAGAAGCAGGTGACAAATGACGGATCATTACGACATTCCGGATTATTCCTCGGCTCTTCTCCTCGATCTGCGCCATCAATGGAAATGAAGGTCGAACCCGAGCGTAAGCAACGCCGACGTTTGTGCGTGAACGTACAAACACTTGGCGAGAAAGTTTTCAGGAATTCTCGAGTCGTTAAATCGTACAGACTCGACAATGCATACAATCAGCTCCTAATCGTTAGAGGCTACCTGCGGCGTTTATTTCACCCATCGGCCCGAACGAGTATTATTTCTCGGTCGGCGCAGATTTATAAGTGTCTCGGTGATGAGCCCTCTGGCTTTTTTAGAGCTACATCCCGGCTACACGTGCGTCGACGCTTTTGATTAAAGATCTATTTAATATTCCTCTGATTCATGAGATAGAGCAAACATCAAATTAATTTCTAACTTTCTATCGCTAAATTTTTCTGAAAAGCACGGTCGTTAATTTATTGACCCGTTACGATTTTTGTCGAAAACTTTGGCTTTTGTAGAATTAATTCAATACGTTATTTTATCCTAAAATACCTATCCTACTATTTTCAACGTTGCTCTTTCGAGTATCAAAATAAACAATAAATAATAATTGTGGTTTAAATTTTTTTAAACAATAATATTTTTTTAATCTTTTTTTTCTTCGAAAGGGCCACCTCAAAAATTAAAGTTTTTTTAAGATAAAAAATTCGAATATATATTGTACAATTAATTCTGCAGAAGCAAAGTTTGCCTTAAAAATTGTGCAATTCAGTGGCGTTAAAGGGTATCTAGGAAAAGAGATTGATTTCGGAAAAGCGAGGTAACTAACGACGCCGAGAGAGCGTTGGAAGGAGGAAGGAAGAGGTATGCGGGGAAAGGAGCAGGCGAGAGCGCTCGGCGTATATCGGCGGCGTGTATCGGCGCGCATCAGCCGCGGTGGCAAGTGACGCGTTCGCGGCATATAGATCTCTTTCCCTCGGCGAACTAATTGAAACGTATGGAGCAGGCCGGGCACAGGCGCTATACCTATCATTAGAGGAGGTATAGGGAACTCGTCCGCCGGAGCTTGAGAGCCGGCAAGAGCCGGCAAGAGCGGTGCCTTAATTGCACCGAACGCCTCTAACGGCTGTATATAAGTAAGCCTTGAATGAATAATACCGCGCGGAGCCGCGTCTTGCTCGCTCGCCAATCCCCTTATACGCCGCTAAGTGCTTTCTGATCGGCGCTTTGTACGCCGCGCGCGACGACCTTCTTTCTTGCTCTCTCGCTCTCCGAAGCGCGGCGACATGTGAACTGGCGAAAAAACCACGAGATCTCTATTCCGACATCTTTCACCTGTTCCAGATAATCGAGCGCGATACCGTCTATGTGGATCTTGCCCGAGCGAGGAAGCTCTCCTCCATTCATTAGATCAAATTGCTCCTCGGCTTGTTTTATTTTTTTTATTTTTTTTTTTCGAGCGCGCGATGACAATGCGTTCGTGAAAAGGCGACTAAACGCTTTTCAGCTTATCAAGATTCGTTCGTCGGCTGACGTGAGAACGCGAGCTTCTTATTCGCTCGTCGACGCTCGAAAAAAATCAACATTAGCTCGATATACTCTTTCAATCATAATTACTGCGCTAAATTGAATCCTTCTCGGCTGGTAAACGCTCTTACGCAATCAGACTCGATGTCTAACCTTGTACTGCACCTTACTTAAAACATCGGAGAATGAAATTTATTGTAGCGGTGTGGGTATTTCGAAATCTGCGCCTTAGAAAAATGGCACTTGCGAAATGCTCGGGAGGAAATTGTAGCAGGAGGAGCGCGCGCGCGCGCGAGAGAGTGAGAGAGAGAGAGAGAACTAATTTCTATAAAATCGCAATGAATCTCTGCCGCGCGCGAGCGAGCGAGCGAGCGTTTATCCCGAGCGCCGCAGACTCGTTAAGTTTAAAGCGCTGTTAAACGCCGCGGAAATTCAAAGATAATCGCGGAAAAAGCAAAGAAGAAAAGGTTATATACGCCGGCTGTTAAGTTCGCCTGTGCCTCTCGGCCGAGCCAGGCGGCCGAGAGGAGAGGTTACACTTTCATAAAGATCGCTCGAGGACGCGTCGCGATAGCTGCCTGCGACTTTTACTCCGTGACCTCTCTCTCTCTCTCTCTCCGTCTCTCTCGCGCGTGGAAACGGGATGATCCAGATGATTAGAGAAAGCGAGCGCGGCGCGTCGATAATAAGCGCTGATGATTCGTAATGGAGGTGACATTTGACGAGAGAGAGAGAGAAGATTGCGGAGGCTCGTTAATGCCGCGCGTCGCTTCGAAATCCTTTTTCCGACCGTGAGCGCGATTATGTACACGTACGAGAGAGGCGCTACCGCAACTACCGCCGGCGCGCTCACTCACACAATGCCGCCACCGCCGCCGCCGCCGACTCGGGATCATTAAAAGTCAGGTGCTTTGATGAATAGCAGCGCGGCGTGAAGAAACAAAAAAAAAAAAAAAGGAAAAAAAACCAAGCCGCGATGATCGAACGATTTCTGCCGCCTCGCGCTCTCGACGTTCGCGCTGACGTTGACAAAATAAAGCCCCGCTAATGATATAGTTTCGGGCCGCGACGTTTAATGCGCTTTCGCAGAAAACTGCTTATCTCCGGCGCGGCTATAGGTTTCCAAAGAGCGCGATACGTAAACAATGCTTTCTCTCGGCGTGCGTGAAAGTTCGGCGCCATTCCTCCCAGCGGGCAGCTCTCATCTTAATAAATCAAAGCGACTCGCTTCCCGAGGTGCTGAGCCTGCCGCGGCATTATTGTAAACAATGCCGCGGCGATCGCCTGGCAAATCGTCGTTTCATTAGGCAGCGGTAGTAATATTTGGAAGGTAACAGTCACAATAATGACCGACCCGAGATGACTAGGCGATAGAGACTGGAGCAGCCGAGCGGGCTTTATTTTTAGCTCTGCTCTCAGAGATCGCTAATTGATTTAAGTATCTCCGCGAAAAAAGAAAATAAAAGAAACGTTATCGACCGGTGCAATTACGAGAGGACGATATAATAGAAAGTGCGACTAGGTTTCGCGAGGTCACCTAATTATCGCGGTAGAATATCTGGCACGTAGATCGGAGCGCGGCTCCGCTTTTCGCGGTGCGTGATCTTCTTCCGCTCCGTGTCGCCGCGGCGCGGATTATCTGCGCTCGATCGCGCGTATATACGATACGCTCGCTAATAACTTTTTCGGAGCTGCAGGTATAGGTCGTTCGGGGGGCAATTACGACACGATCGTATTTTCATAAGTGTTCCCATTAGTGCCGGGCTCCGAGGGAGGGTACGAGAGTTTCGGGGCCTCGGATGTGGTCCAGAAAGAGACGGGGGCCCCTCTTTGCCATCTAATAAAATGTCGAAAGAGAGCTGGCCCGGCTCGTAAATAAAGTGAGATGTCCATTTGTAGAAATTAAGCGATAGGAACTGGTTTCCGTGGCAGGAAATATTTCAGCTCCGGCTTGCTTTGACCTCTTCGACCATTCATACACTCGGGAGAGCCTCGCTCTTGTCTCGTCTCCTCTTCCGCCGTCGACGATACCTGCCCGATTACTAATGAGCTTTCGGAGGCTTTCCCGCCTCGCGCGCCCGTTTTACGACGAGGCGCACTAAATTTCTAATCTTATAGAGCCGGGAAATGTATCTCCCTGCCGGAGGCTCAGATTAGGCGGATGGAATTTCTCGGCTCGTAAATGCACTGCAAGCCGGCCGGCGGACTTGGCTTGTTTTTCATAGTGATTTTCAATGTTGCGCAATAACTCGAATTTCGGATGTAGCTCCGCGGGAGAGGCGATGCTCTCACGGGATCTTTTACGGGGCCAACTCGGCCGCCTTAACGAGCCTCGATACAGTAAAACAATGTTTTTTCCTCGATGGATAAACGCTAATTCGCCGGCCGGGTAAATAGTCCGAATGGTCGAATGGCGAGCTCGAGGAGAGCTCTCGAATGGTTCAAATTTAATTAGCCACTTCGGCCAGAAAGGATGCTACTCAGCGGCGAATTCTTTCTTTTATGCCGAGTATTTAGTAACTACTTTTATACTCTGATAAATAAAGCGACCCCTTACGCCGAGCGTAAACTTCAAAATTAACATCCTCGTAAAAATCGTAATATCGAAGTAAACTACTTTTACGCTCGAAACTGTGGCGTGTGAAAGAGAAAGAGACGCAGAGGGCTTTGGGCATTGACCTTTTTTCGCTCTTTTTAAGAGACTAGGCTCTTTTTTTTTTTAATCTAGTAAAAGAGCAGTTTTCTTTAATGGAGCTTTGGTAAAAAATTACGAGTTCGGGCTTTAGAAACGTATCGCCGCGATTGAGACTAATACGGTGAAATTTGTTTGAATCTTAATGAGAGAGATGGAGAGCGAGTTTTTCGGGACGATGATGGTGATTAGGCATTGATGAGCAAAGAAGCACTTAGCGTTCTCCACCCGTGAAAGGCCGAACGTGAAAAATGCCCGCCGCCGCCGTCGTAATACGAGTGAGGCACTTTCAGGCCGATCGATTGTAATGTTATAGAAACGCGGAGCCCCGCTATAAACAAAGAATTAAAAAGTTTAAATATTTAAAAAATCCATTAACATTTGCATAACGCGTTTGCGGTGTTATACGCGAGCATTAGTTTGGCGTCCAGCTCGCGGCTGATTAGTTTTCGACCATCAATCCTCTCCTGCCATTGATTACTTTCGGTAACCCGAGCCGCGAGTAACGATTAGAGGGAAAAATAAGGATTTTCGGAATATTGGCGGAGAGCGTTAGAAAGCACGGCCGCGGTGGCTGCGCGGAGGAGAAAAACGAAGCCGATCGTCGGCGAGCGATAAAAGAAGCGAGAAACCGCGATGACGCGAAATCATCAGCGGGTTTATGTATTTATGTATTTCCAGTCGTCCTTTTCGCAACTCGCAGGCAGCGCAGCCGATGCACCTCTTTGCTGACCCGCGCGACTCGTATTTATGTCAACTGCGCGGCAGCGAGCGGAAAGCAGGCCACTTTACTTATCATTTTATTGCAGCTCGGCGTGCCACGGCTTTAGTATCGTTCGAGGATCGTTTTCTCTTGCATAAAGCCGACTTTCTTTCGCGCGAATTAACGCGCAACAATTATATTTGCGCGCGAGAAGATGAGCTGAACTCGAGCTCGGCCCGGGAAATCGCGATAAGTGCGCGCGAAATTATATTGTCTAGCGGCCGAGGAGCGCGGCGGACTTGAATTTCAAGTTATGATTGATTCGAGAGGAATTTATTCGCCGCCTCGCGCCATTTTCTCCAAAGATTCATGCGTTAAATTACTCGTATGTAGTTCCCCCGGCGAAGGGGGAATTTTTCAATCAGCATTATTAATAAACAAAAAACCGCTGAAATTAACCTTCCGATCGGAATATAAGTAATAAGACACGATAAATCATGGATGTTTCATGGGACGCGCTGCTTTATTAGTCGCTAGGACTTCTTACGTAAGTATACACTTTATGAGAGTTTTTACCTGGGCTTTTTTTATCGCACTTTGGTCAATGAAGTCGCAGTAATGAAGTAATTTATTGAAATATTTTTATCTGCCTGTTTTTAGATTGTGCCAGTCTTTATTTATTGTTTGTCATTTTTCGCGCGCCTCTTCATTTGCCGGCGTAAAATCGTGATTTAAACTCGAAACTCTATAATAAATGCGGTTTGCCGCTCATTTTTAAAACAAAGAGCAGCTCATCTCCGCGCCGCTTTTTTACCGCCTCGCTCCGAACGAGCCGCGAACGGTACCTTTTCATCGGATTTTATTAAATCACAGCCTAAGCTTAAGTGGCCGCCGGCCCGAAAAGCTGTCTCGTTACTACACGGAAAGCCTAACGAAGCGTATTAATGGCCAGGAATCCGTAACACTTACAAGTATATCATCGACGAGCCCGGATAAAAAAGGGCCGAAAAGAAGCCGCGGCGGGAATCTCGGTCCACAAATGAGCAGCGGGCGAAAGGTCTCCTCTGGAAGCGGAGACTCATCGGAGCGAGCGACATTCGAATAACGACATAATTCACGTCAAAACAGCGGCGAGATAGGATCTTTGGAGAGAAAAAAAAGGTCGGGGCTCGCGGCGCTCGCGGCCCTCCGCCTCGATCTCCTTCGGGATATAGCTGTGTGTGCGCGCGCATACTCGGCTCTCGTTCTCTCTCTCTCTCTCTCTCTCTCTCGCCCCCCGGGTGGACGAATCGGGCTTTTATCGCGCCGTGCGACAATTTCGTGTACGCAGGTAGGGGGGGAGCTCTCTCGATCCCCCGCGAGGCGCTTTATTAATCCGCCTCTCCTCCGCCTCTCGTTTTCTTCCCCGAGCCCGTGGCTTTTTCGACGTTTTATGGAGATATTGCGCGACCGCCGTGGGAAGCGGCCGACGACGAGAGAGAATTATACTATATGCCGGCTTTTCAGAGCGAGAGCCCGGCGACTCTGCGCCACGGGAAATGCGCCTTCTTCGCGGTTCACCCAAGGCCAAGGACGGATTACGAGAAGCGATTTTTTTCCTTCGTTTCGCATTATTTTAAAGCTTTCTTTTTTTTTCGTTTAAGATGGCTAATTTATGAGGCTGAATCGATCTCGCGATTCTCGGTAATTTTCAGGAGGAAAAGTCGGCGCGATCGGGCTCATTAGATTTATAATAGTCGATAACAGGCTCTTTCTTCGAGATTGTACCGGGAACGAGAGGCGCGAGAGCGCTTTCAAGGATTTTTTTGTTTTGATTTAAAGGCAATAGCGCGCGGAGAGTGAAAAATGTTTTGTCGAGGCATGAAAATGTCGGCCGAAGAAGGACACTTAGCTTCTTGCGGGAATCTCGCGATTCAAGGATGGCTCGTCGAGTCGAGCGCCAGATGAACCTCTTTACGATAATCGATTGTGCATAAATTATTAAAAAAAAAAGCTCAGCGAGAAGCGATTCCTCAGCGTCGTCAGCGGGTATCTTTATATCCCCATTGTCCTCCTCGGAGCGATAATTCTCCTCTGGCTAAATAATAGAAAAAGCTGGATTAGCTGTGCAGCGCTTAGAAAGAAATTGGATGGCGGCGGCAGTAATAAGACGCATCTCCTTCCCACTGACTGGAGGGAAAATCGAATAAGCCGCGAAGTTGATTTGAGCCCGCGCGCGCTTACCTTCTGTTGGCCGTCGCAGCTCTGCCTACACGCAGCGGCGGCGGCGGCGGCGGCGGCGGCCGCGCTGCCGAGCGTGCGAACATGTCCACATGATCCACGC
Organism: Ormyrus pomaceus; assembly: GCA_900474385.1. Lineage (NCBI taxonomy): Eukaryota > Metazoa > Arthropoda > Insecta > Hymenoptera > Ormyridae > Ormyrus > Ormyrus pomaceus. The sequence continues at coordinate 45,520 of UCOM01000733.1, read as the reverse complement.
CGCGAGCTCGCGGGCTCTCCTCTATGTGCGTCTCTCCTCCTGCCTCCTCTCTCTCTCTCTCTCTCTCCTCTTTATCTCCCCGGCTCCTCTCACGCGCGGCCTGCTGCTGCTGCTGCTGCTCGAGTCGGCCGTAAGGAGCTGCGTACCAAGAGCGGGACCCGAGCCGCGGTGGCAGTGATGCCAATGTCCCCGCGAACCAAGTATCCGATTGCGCGCCGCCGACGCCGAGAGCTCCTTCTTCTTCTCCGTCTCCTGCTTCTTTATATACACGGGCCCTCTATATACGCAGCGCCGAGAGGAATCTTCGGTACTGTGCGGCAGCAACTTTTGTGCGCGGAATACCGAGAGGGAAGAGCCTGCCTCGGCCTGCCTGCTCTCTCGCGTGCTTTTTCTTCGTGGGAGGGAGCTTTTGTTCGGCTCTTGTCATTTGAACTCCGGAGCCGCGATTTTTATTTCAGGCTTTAACTTTTGCCAGCTTCATTCTTCGGATGTTTTCTCGTTAACCGATCCTGTCCCACTAATCTTCCCGAGGCACGGCAAGTTATTTTATCCGAAAAAGAAATCCTCCTCTTGCTCTCTCTTGCAAAATCTCCAATTGTAAAATCGAAATTATATTACCGAATCAATTTATTACTAATTATATTAATGAGTAAATCCTTAAGTAAATATAATAATCTTAAATCAGCCGCTTAACGCGCTTTCGGAGCCGCTTTCCGAGCCGTAAATTTTGTCATCCGCACCTAAATTGGTTTAACCTTAAAATGAGCGCTTGATTTTTATGGTTTATCGACGCCGCCGCCGCGCGCGTCACGTGAATAGTTAATGATTGTTTCCCCGGGAGACGCTTTCCGAGTTTCTGGATATTTTACGACACCCGGCCAGGTATTAGAGGAGACTTTTACGACTCGAATCTCGAGAAAATCCCTTTTTAATACGTAGCGCCTCTCCGAGAATTTTATAGAATTAACATGAAAAATAAATTCCCGGCTAAAGAGCCTATTCCCAAAGTCGGCCAACGTAAGGTGGAAAATTTCGAAGCTCGCTCGAAAAGCGATCTTTGATCTTTTGAAAAAAAAGGATCGATAAAGAGCGTTAACGGAAAGTCCGAGGCTACGAAGAATAGAGCGCCGAGTGCGTTAATGTTTAAAGCATCCCGCGCGAGGTGTATAATTGGTTAATACAATTCTTTCCAGGCACACATGTCCTTACGCGGACAAATCGGCCCATTCATAATGCATTATACCCTCCGGTCGAGGCTCGGCGAGCTTCCTCTTTCGCGCGAGCTCGCCTCGAGAGGTGCGAAGCTTTTAAAATAGGAATTAGCGAATCAGGCTTTGCTCTCCGCGGCTCTCGATACTCTAAAATAAAAAAAGACCGGCCGGAGTGTCGGAGGAGCCGGGGAGAAAAAGGAAGGCCAGAAAAGAAGAGGTGAAACGACCGAGGCAGATCGCGTTACAAGACCGAAGAATTCGACTACTGCGCCGAGGCGAGGACACATTTTCAACGCGTTAATTATATGCATAAATAAAGGAAAAAGCAGCGGCGACGGCGTTAGCACGAGAGCTTCGCCGGCGCAATCTTGATTCTCGCTCGGCTCGTCGGATTTATGCGCTAGATATCGCGCAATATGCGTCATTAACCGAGGAGATCACGCGCACTTGCTCGTACACACAATGGCATGCGAGCCCTAGCGAGAGCAACATTTTTGCCAAGAATGCATAAAGGCAGCGATATGCCTCGACGCCGCTTGCTTTAATTACGCGATTGAGGCAATTTTCCGTTTTCAGATATATTCGTCGAAACGCGCGCCGCGGGAATATTACAATAAAGTCCGTCTGCGCGGCCTATACATTTTATATGTAAATCTGCAGTTCCGCGCGTCGCGGAAAATGGATTATTTAACGAGTTTTATAGATTTCTTGCATAAATTATTGCCTGCCATAAGCTGTCCGACCGCTGATATATTGCACATTTCTTTTCTTACTGCGCCGCTTTAAAGTTATTACGTGAAATCTTGTTAATCTGTAGCAAATTGAATTTTTAATCGCTGTTGATAATCACGAGATTAAGATATAAATTACAGCTGAATCTTTATTTTAAAATTAAAAAAATGTGCAATAATTATTAATTGTGTCAAAATCATTAAGTGCCTCTCGAAAGCACATCGTCCAGTCGATTGAGGCTGCGATACTTTATTAATCATTACTTATTCATGACTTTCATTAGCTGCGTTTTCCTTGTTGCGCGTCTCCTCGAGTATCTTTCATAGTTTCTCGGAACTTTAAAAAACAGGATTTCAGATTGGAAAATCCAGATGGATATAGTTCATGCCGATACGTTCATCAATTTTAAAATACGGATTCGTAAACTCGACATTTTTATTCTCCCGAGATCATTATTATACCTCGAGAGAGCTCGCAAGCTGGCCGAGGGGATCGCTGAAAGTTCTACATAAAAGAGGAACAAGAAAAGCTTGGCGGAGCTTGGCGGAGACCGCGAATAATTAGAATAAGGTCAGGTAACCGCTGGCGCTGGTCGGGTGGTGAGCCAACGGCGGCGGCCTGCGTAATTTCGGTGGGAGCAGCATCTCTCCTCTTCTCGCGATCGCGTCTTCTCCCGCTTCCCTCGCGAATGATGCGCAAGCTGTGGGAAACACCGCAGGCCGAAATCCTTTTATCTTTCTCTCTCTCTCTCTCTCCTCTTTTCTCCATTTTTTCGCCAATCTCTCTCGCTCTCTCGTCGGCGGCGGCGGCCGCGTGTGTTGCCGCTGCGCTCTCGGTTCCGGATCTCGCGGGACGAGCGCACGCTAGCTGCGGGGTCGCGGAAAATTTCAATTTACTCCGGCGCATTGTTCTCCGCATACATAATATATATATATATATATATATCTAATTACGCCTGTTTTCGAGCTTTTTACCGGCCGTGAGAAAGCAGCTCCGTCTGATTCGGAAAAGCGACCGCGCGCGGTTTTGAGCGCGGCGAGGACGGCCTCGGTCCCCCGAAAGCGTTGTAAGCCGCCTCTCGTGTACGAGGGTAAAGCTCGAAAATTCACACGGCCGAGCAGGCTCGTTGGCCTTTTGCTCCTTCTCTCGTAGGCGTGCGCTCGCGCGCGGTTTACGCGGCTGCGGACGTGCTCTCCTTTTTTCTCCCGGCTCCCCTTGGCGCGCGCAGCTCCACCTCGCTTTTTCCGTTTTGTCGCCAGGCCCGGCTCCCTTGTCTCTCTCTCTCTCTCTCTCCCCCCGTCGAGGCGCATCGTTTATTTCGGAGGTGCGAATTAGCGGGACCGGGGCCCTCGAGCATTTAAATTTCACGCGCGGCCCCGAGTGCCTCCGAGCTCTCTTTTTTTTTTCGGCCGCAGTCGCCGCGGATCCTAGCTCGAGGCGCTTGCGTAACTTTTATTGAGCGTGAATTTTCAGTTTTATGCGCGGCCCGACGCGCGCCTTTCTTTCGCCGACTTTCTTTGTAAACCGATTTTTTTTTATAATACCTTTTCTCGCGAGGCGAGCTTTCATGGCCGAGGTGTGAATTGATTGCGCTGTAATTTATAGAAAGGATCACCCGTGTGCGCGCCGCGCGAGAGAGGAGAGCTCTCTTCTCGCCTTCTTTTTTCACGCGACGGGGCCCGAGATTGAATGTACATCAGCCGACGCTATAAGAATATCGTTAAAGCGCGTGACATGTATGCGCCTCTATGCGTATATCATCGCGAGCATATTGTCGATGCCCGCCGCGATTGCCTAATAAAAGAGACCTGCCGGCCTGCAGCGCATGCCTACACTTTTCTGATTAAGAAATTTTTTCGATAAAACCGCCGGATTAATAAAATAATAAAGGATCGCCGGCGAGCTGATGCTTTCCCCCGAGCCGATGTCGAAAGCCTAATAAAAACCTTTGATAATCGTTAGTTCGTAGAAGACGGGAGGCGATCGAGCGGCCGGCGCGATCTGTGTGACCTTAATCACGAGGTAAAAGTTCGCTCTTAAATTGGGTCCCGCTCTTGCTCTCTTACTCGGGCTGAAGAATCCCGAGGAAACAAACGAGCGGAGGCGACCTTCGCCGGCAATTAAATCCGTCCCCACACGCCTGGCTCTCGCCGAGCGAGAGAGAGAGAGAGAGAGAGAGAGAGAGAGAGAGAGAAAGATGCGAGGAATCGGGGAAGGAAGAGGAAAAAAAATGGAGAAGCGACCCCGCGCGCGGATGCATTTCGCGGATTCCAAAGCCATTCTTTTCCCCGGAGCCCGGCCGAGAGCGAATACCGGGACTGCGGAAAAACTCTGCGCCGCATAAATTCTTCGTCGAGAGGATCGCCAGCTCTGCGACAATTATGAAAGTAATGCTCCGATCGAGGTGCAAGGTGCAACGCTTGCTCGAGTAGAGGGCAATAAATTAGCGCGATAAATCAGACGGACAATAGAAGGGGATTTGAGGATTTTCGAAAACAATTTAATCGCCCGGCTGCGAATAACTCCCGCTCGCAATGTGTAGCACGTCCATTGAGCTAAGAGCGGAGATATTTCATAGCGGGAGCAAATTATAAATCAGGGGGGGAGGTCGATTGAATCAAGACGCATTCAGGGGAGCTCGCGCAAAATCTTAAATCCGTCCCTGGTTAAAGAGTTGAGAGGCGCGATCGGCTCTCTCTCTCTCATGCGGCAGCGATTCCAGTCGATCCACCGGCCATTAAATTAGTAAGCCCGTAAGATAAATCGTAACGCAGCCTTCGCTTTTCTAAGGTTTGATCAATATCTAAATCAGGCTGCAGAATGCCTTTGTGGCGCTCTCGCGAGCCGGCCCGCGGATACGGCCGCGCGCGCCTCTCTAGCGCGTCCGTGTTCGCTGGCTGCCTGCAGCCTTGGCTCTCCACGGCAAACACGAAAGGCGCGTCACAAGCTTTGTATATTCATGATCAATTGGCCGTACGTAATCCGGATATACTATCGTCTTGGCTGCCGGCTTGCAAGTTCGTTTGTCTGCCTTATGCCTTTTCCCCTCTTCCCTCTGTGCCTGTCCGCTCGAGCAGAAGCGCATTCAACGAGGCAGATGGCTCTAATATGAACTCGATTCCCAGCGAGCGAAGTGCTCGTGTTTATGCGCATTAGCGCGCGCGAGCGGCCCGTCGCCCGGCCCATTGTGACCCAGTTTTTTTTTCTTCAAAAATCTACCACCAGTCGCCGAATCGTGGAAATAAGTTTTTTTTTTCGCTTCCCCGAGCACGACATGAACTCTCGAGGAGCTACCGTCTATTATTGAGTCCTCCTCTCCTTCTCCGGTGCCCGCGGGCCCGACGGCAACCTTTTTTTCGCGCCGGCTCATCTCGGATCGTTTACCTCCGCTTTCTCGCGCAGCGATTTTTCGAGGCTGCCAGGAGATGACAAATATTCTGTAATCTTCCTTCTACTATTACAGACTTTTTTTCGCCGCCGCGGCCGAACGGGCTGCTTTGACATACGTGCGAAGACAAACTCGATTTCTCTCTCTCTCTCTGTCTCTCGCTCATCCGTGCTACGTCTGACTTTCGAAAGGATCGATGACTGTTTCAATTATTTCGACGCGCCGGACCATTTTTTCGCCGGTTTACGATCATTTTTGACTCCTTCCCCCACCTGCCTTTTTTATGCGCATTCACATCAATTATAGTATTACGGATTTAGCTTTTTCTGTATCTGAGACGCATTGGAAAGTTTTTTTTTTCAGTCCCAACTCCAAATTGAGTAATGAGTTTGGAAAGTCGATGTGCTGATTAATACAAGAGGAGAGGCGCTCTCTCGAGTTACAAGTTTGATTTGGCGAAATAAAGCGGAGAATAGGGTTGACGAAAGGAACGAAAAAAGGCGTCCATTGAGAAATTCCAGGGCCGATCAAGTAACGTTACACACACACAGCACCCGTCACTAAATCGAATCACCGCAGTCGAGCGCAAAGTCAATCTCTCGATGGGCAGAGGAGCGCGCCCATCGCTCGCTCGCTATTTCGTAAGTCCCGAAAGAGTACAGAGCAGCTCTTTATCCTCCTCGGAGCGAGTCCGAGGCTCTCTGTGTGGGAAACAAAAGCCAGCAGGCCAGGCGCGCGCGCACACACGGACGCCCTCGGTGTATACGCATAATGACGTATCGTTCGGCTCGAAAAATAAAAAATAGGCGAGTCCGAAGACAGACGCGCTCTCTCGAGTTAACACCTCAAGGGTCACTTTTACATGACGACGCAGACGCAGAGAGAGAGAGAGAGAGAGAGAGAGAGAGACGAGAAAGACGAGAGCGAGGAGGAAGAGAGCGTTGCGCGACCCAATCATTAATAATTTAAATGGGAGGAAAAAAGCCTGCCGAGCTGACTTGGAGGAATGACCTAGGCATGTGTGAGTCCGGGCGCGAACGCGTTAAAAAGGATCGGCCGGCTCAAAGAAAGTCTTTTTATGTACTTGATACCGCAGGGACCCGGGACGGCACACCGGACGCCTCGATTGCGTCCATAAAGGAGGGAGAGACAACAGTGCTCTGCCTCGTGGAGGTCTCGCGCGCCCAAGCGACGGACAAAAGTTTTACTGTATCTTAGTATCTCGGTATTAATTTCATCTCGGAAGAGATTCCTTCCTTCGGTTCCTTCGTTCCTTCGCCCCCCCCCCTCTCTCTCTCTCTCTCTCTCTCTCTCTCGAGCTGCGAGCCGGACGTCTTCCTTTCTTTTTTTTCTCCTCTTTCTAGCCGAACGAGAATGCATTTACATCGAGGCCCAAAGCGAGTCTACTCTTTTTTTTATCGCCGATACACTCAACAGAGACAAATTAAGGCTTACAAATCGGACATTGCGAATCTATGAAACGCACTTTTTCACATTAATGCACTCTACATCTCGTTAAAAATCATTTTCGAGCTTTGCCTTTTTCTATATACATTCTTGTTTTCGTCCAAAGTGAAAGATGCTCTCTCTTATACGAATCGTCCAATTATCTTGAAAACGATCGCGGTAGAAATTTCGCTTCGAGCTATTTCTAATTTTACAAAGCGCCATTTTCTCTGTTAAACGTTCAGTTTGCATGATAAAATACATTTTTTTCCTATTATCTTGATAGATGTTCGAGTTAATTATACAAATTGAAAAAAAATATATAAGCTACCCGAAAGTAGGAAGTTTTTGTAAATCACTCAGGCGTCCAGCCTTAAAAACTTGTCCTTTAAATGTTAACCGATAAAGAGATCAAGCCGCAAAAAGCTGAAAAAATGTGCATCTATTAAGCTCTTATGGATGGATGTACTATCGAAATAAAATTATCATAAAATAAAGTCCTCCGAAGTCTCTCAAGATTTATCTTACTTGTAGCTGTTTCATTAATTCAAGTATATGCTATAATTTGGATTCAAATTTTGCAAATGTAAAAGGAACAGGAATAAATTTTAAATGTTTTATTGATGATATTTTTAATTAATTTCTCAATTTACACAATAACCTTCAATTTTTACAGCAAGTTACAGTTTACGCAATTATATTGTTAATCCCATCTTTTCAAATTCGATTTTTTTTTTCTTAATTCTGTCGTAATCAAGCAGCTGTACATATACAGTTATATTGGCACTTCATAAATGCCGGAGCTTATCAAAAATTAGCAGATTCATAAATTGATCTTTTAATCTGCTTCATATTTATTTATAAATAAGTCTTAATTTATATAAATTGTTATCGTTAACTCGAAGTGAGCAAATAAGTATGATGAAACTTGTAATCTGTTAATTTGTATTCACTTATGTTGCTCCATACTTAACACTATCTTACTTTTTAAAAATAGTAAATTTGGTATCCTTACCGAGTCAACGCGCATTAATATTTAATTAGTTTCCTCTGCAAAAAGATTAATTTGTTAAATGTTATAACTGTTTAACGTCTCAATAATAAGGGATGAAAAAATTTTATTTTTCCAGTTCGGCTTTATTATGATTTTAAATTTTATTCTATTTATAAAATGTCTTTAAAAATGTTGTGTTTATACTGAATTAATGAAATTTACATCTAAAATTCAAATCGACGCGGCCGAATAAAAAAAGAAACTTCTTTCGACATAACATTTAATTAACTATTAATTTCCAGTTGAGAACCGAACGACCCAATTCGGCCGGCGTCGGTTCACGAATCCGGCGGAAAATTAACGATTTTTCCCTTCCTCGACTCTCAAGCTGAACTGCTCGGGCATTGCTTCACGCCGCGCGACACCGTCTAGCGTGCAAGGGCAAGAAAAAGTGCTCGACGCCGAACAGAAGCTAAAGAAGCGAGGTACGACGGCGGTTAGCATACTTACTTTGGAGCTCGCTCTCAGCCCGAGAACTCATGCAATTAAGCTTGTGTCGAGGAGTCTTTGACTAGCTGACGAGCAAGTGATTGCACGAGAGCGAACTGCCGCGCGGCGCGTCCCGTACCTGCGCTCATAGCTCACCTCAGCCCTTACCTGGCAGCCAGTCTGCGGCGGCACGTCGACGGCCGGGGGAGAGAGAGAGAGAGAGAGAGAGAGAGACAGAGAAAAAAAGGAACGAGCGAAGAAAAGGTCCGCCGAGCGGCAGAGGCCGAGCGGCAATTAGATTATGTATGTAAAGTTTCCATTATAGCCGCGCGCTTAATCGACGCACGGAGGCTGATATACTTTCCTCGGAATTAAAATTAATGAGCTGTCGAATAAAAATCGATCCGTTCTGCTCTCAGCACCATTACGACGAGTCTATTCATTATCGTTACGGCTTCTCGGGCAAAAGGATTTTCATATGGATCGCTTATACCAACTTTTTTCCACTTTTCTTTTTCCACTTTTTTTTTTATAAGCTTGCCGTGGCCTGGGGTTTATGAAATTTTCGACCGATAATTATTTAGTAAATTGAAACATGAAAAATGAAGAGGTTTCCATTTCTCCTCCGAGGGACAAAAAAGAGAGCCGTTTCTTCACAGCTCTTAATCGACTTAACGTGGTCATTACATTTTGCTTTTAACGTATACGCAAAGATATAAAGCAACGAGAAGCTTAGGTATTGCACTGTTTTTCACTGCTCGAGTATACAATAATTATTCGGTTGATAAAAAAAATTTAATCACCGTAATTCCGACAGATTGATTTCGTCATATAATTTCAAGCAGCTCATCTACTTTTTCAACTTTTGAGCCGGTCCTTTCAATTGACCCGAAACACCATTTAAAAGTGATTTGTAACAATTTGACACCCGGACTTTCTAACGACGTCCAGGCGCTCCTTCCTCAATGAAAAGCTGCGCGGGCTCGTAATTGGAGCAGCGCCGGGCGAATCGGTGGAATGTAGCGCCGTCATGGGCTTTAATAGCGCCTGCAGCGGAAGGCTAGAGTGCGGCGTGTTCCAAAAGTTTCGCGCGACACGTAGTTCGCCGGGGCTTTAGCGGTGCGCGCATCGCGATCCGGAGGATTTTACGACGCCGGCGATATTACCGTTGCAGGCCGCCGGAGCGCTGATGACCGCGGGGCACATTTTGAGGAACGCAAACGCAATTAACATCTTTTGTAAGCGGGAGGTCGTGGCGGCGGCGGCGGCGTTGCAATGCTAGAGCGCGAGAAAGGGGAAAGCGATGGGTCCCTGGGTATATCGGCTGGCAATGCACCGGCCGCTCGGCGAGTAGGTGGGGGGGCAGGGAGAGAGAGCCTGAATGGCCGCACGCGGTGTATATAGCACTGCCGAAGAAAGGAATGCTGATTGTACGAGTGTGGCATGGCACGGTGCGAGGTCGGGCTCTGATTTTTATGAGTTCTAAATCCTCAAACCAGCCGCGCGGCGCGTCCGAGAGTACGAGAGTCCGAGACGGGGAGCTCCGAGCTGCGCGCGAGACTCGAGAGCGGCCCGCCGACTGGAATCCGCTCGAGCGGCCACCGAGGGGTGGGGATAAATAAAATTAAGTTAAGTTAATGCGCTCGTTTCATTTTTATCGCTACCCAAGGACGTAATGCAATTTTATCTCGCCTGATTCATTTATGCGCCCGCGGACTCTGACTTTTAGCATTTTCTCAGAACTCGCTCTCTCTCTCTCTCTCTGTTTTTCTTTTTCCAACTTTCTGTTGTAACGTGTGCCTGCACCTTCCTTCCTTTTTTCCTTTCGGGAATCCCGCCTCTCCCTCGCTAGCTTTTTTATCTTCACGACGCCCGTGTCAGTTTCGAGAGCAGAGCACACAAAAGCTGGATCCCTTTCAAAATAAAGGCTTCGACAGCGGCTCTCGGAATTCGAGGGATATATATAGCCTTATTCCTAGCCTTGAAAAATATTCTGAAACCTCCTCGAGACCCTCTCGCTGATAAAACGCTCGTTTCGTGGGCTCCGCTAAAAATTGGAAAACAATTAGCCGGCAGTACAAAAGTTAAGTCTCGCGCTAAAAGCCCGAGACGCGTATCGCTTACCGGCTCTCTCTCTCTCTCTCGGCTCCGCGCTAAGTAGACTCTGCGTTTGATTTGCTGCCCGGCGCCCGGCGCGCTCGCAATTCATCTCTCGCCGCTCGGCGAACAATATCGAAAAACATCGCTGAATTCCCGGGGCGCCTTCAATTAAGCGCGTTTCATCGCTCAAAACGCGTGCAAAGCGCAACGATCATCTCGCGCGCCGCCATAACAAATCGCTCTTAATCAAGTACCGCCGCATCAAAGTCTTAATACGAATTCGAAGCGCCTCTCTCGCGAAAGCTAACAAATCGCTTCCTTCCTCTCTCGTGCGCGGACTGCGCGGCTTTATTTTCCTGGCCCCCGCGACGAGCGCCGATCGAAAGTTACCCGTTCGCTTCTTCTTTTCGAAATCGAAATGCAAGCGCGAGAGGAGCGCGAGAGGAGCGCGAGAGGAGCGCGAGAGCTTGACGAAGGTGAATTACGGCTGCGCGTGCATATACGAGAGCTCGCTCGGCTCTCGGCGCGCAGTACGTCTAGAATCAAATGACGTGGCAATAATGACTCGTTCTGTTACTTCTTAATGAGCTAGACGGGTAGATGTTGTTTGTGGATGAGTTATTGATACTCGACCTTTGCGACATACTCATCGTTTACGAAACAGCACGATGCGCGCCGCGAGCTCGCGAAGGAATCACTGGATCTCCTCTCACACCTGCCCCGAGACTCTTTCTATTTTCATGTATAGCTTTTAGTTTATCTCTCGCGGCGAGCGCACGTCTCATTTTTTACGCTTTGCATCATCACAATTAAAATGCAACCTACGGAAAACAGAGTAATTAACATATCACGCGCGGCGGCCGGGGAGCGCTCTTCTTCATTTTCTCGCGCAGTCGATTCCTCCGAGAGCCGGGACGAGCCTTGTTAATTCGTCGAGAGCTCGAAATTAAACGTTTTAAATGAGCTTTACGAGCGGCTGTTTATGATTTCGCGCCTAAGAAACCTTGACTCGGTGTACGAAATCAATCATTCGAAAAATCGTGGTAATAAATTTACGCGCATACTGATCGCAGAGAGAGAGAGAGAGAGAGAGAGAGAGAGGGAGGGAGAAAAAAAAGATACGACTTCCAAGTGCTAAAATCACGCGCATAATTGATGTACTGAATTGCAAATTTATTTGGTGCTCCATAAAAAAAGTCTTTGCTTCTTTGTTGGCGTCTGCGGAGATGCGCACGCCTAAGTAGTTAGCGAGAATCGTACGCGGAAAAATGTTGAAACACTTGCGAGTACACTCGGTTTTAGTTCATCGCAGTGCAGGATAGATTAGGATTTTCCTATTATACGTTAGTCGGTAATTTGCTTTGCTAAACACCCAATTGCTTTTGTTTTAACACGTCGTTCTAAAGAAGAAGAAGAAAAAAAAACACTTTACTCGCGATGTGTAATAGCCGCTTCTAAACTCGTAAAGTCTCGATATCTAGTTGCAATGTCAGGTTTTAATAACGTTCACACGTAACCTTTCCCAATGAGTTTTGTTGTCTGAAATTAACTTTGTTGACTATTGATATCTCATCCTTCGACGCGTGTTTCGCGGCATCGGAGCTCCTTCCCGATCGCTCGCATAACAGGCCTCGCAGCCTCATCGTTACCACTTCTCCTTTTTCTTATTCAACGGAATACCTCTTAATGATCGCGGGTAATAGCGCCGAGATCAAGAGAGGCGCATTATTTCCCCCCTCCTCGTTTTCATTGTCGTTTCATTAGCGCTTCGAACAACTCCAGTACGCCAAGTGTCGCGAAATACGCGAGCGAGAATTTTTCGCCTTTTTCAATCTGTTTTGATATATCCCGATTCGACTCATTTGTCTTTGAATTGGCGCCGCCTCGCGGAGCATTGAGATTCGCGTCGGCTGAAACGAGTTGCGAAGGATTAATCGATTAATAATGGGCTCGCGTCTATGGTAATGTTTGACTGCTTTCGCGAAAAGTTTTTCTGAGGTCGCTCGGACGTGGATATATATCGCCGAGCTTATATTGGCAAGCGTATTTAATCGATGGGAACGTCGATACCGATAGCGGTACTTTGCCAAGTGCGACATTCCGAAAGAAAAACTATTATTCCGATTTAGTTTTGAAATAATCACTGCAGGTGGAAATTTTTCACAGCTTTGAAATTCCTCTGAATAAAGACTCGAGGCGACGAGGATTAATTAATTGACCGGCTATAAGCCAGCGTCTAAATGAGTTGCAACGATTTCGCGGAAAAAAGAAGAGGCGCAAAAAAAAGGAGAATAACCGAGCGGCTCGCGCTTTAACAGTAATACCGAGGCGTATATATATATATATATATAGGATATGCTTTATAGACGAGGAGTGGGAATGATTTCGCGCGCGGTGCAGATCGTCCGAGGAAAAAGATAATACAAGAAAATGTCGATGAAAATTGCTCTTATTACTGCAAATCATAGCCGAGCTCGAGCCTCGGCCGAGAGGAAGACTCGGTGTGTTTGCGTCGTCGCCATATATGCAATGATTGGTGACAGAGTACGGTGCGCGGCATGATTGCACGAGACGACTCTGGCGCGCGGTGCGCACATGCCTGCCTCCTTTTCCAAGTATATATTGACGCGTGAGCGACACACGGCGCGTCTTTCGCACCCCGCGTCGCGGCCGATCCTACTTCCATCGCGAGCCGCCGCAGCGGCCGTAATTCAAACGACGATGATGTTTCGGAAAATCATTCCGATACACGGCGTACTGTGCCTGGCAGTGACTAACGGTCGCGCGCGGCTCGCCGCTCGTTACTTGCAAAAATCCGCGGCAGTTTTTGCTCGCGTATTATAAAGCTACGGAGAGCCGTAAAACGCAATTGAGGAGCCGACGAGAGATCCTATGCTCCTTTAGCGGCAAATCGCACCAAATGGAAATGGCCGCTCGACAATGTTTCGATACGGTTAATACGCGCTGATTCTAATGGGGGATATTTACAAGGGTGAATTTAGTGCAAGTGCTAATGCGCGTATTTACGGCCGAGCTGGCTACGTTTTATCTCGAAATTAAGTGCAGTCCTCTATTCCGAGAGTCCTTTAGCCGCTCGTTTTTTAACTATTTACATTCCAATTAAAATTTAAATGCGTTAACGCGAATAAATAAGCCGATTATACGCAAATAAGATTTTTCACCACCGGCCAATGTAATTATGTTACGCGCTATTTCTGTTCAATTAAACACAGACGCCCGGTTTTATCGCGGCTTTAAACTTGTAGATTAATTAAGTTTGCCGGAATAAAATAACGATTTTTAATGAGCGCAAATGTTATGATAAAATATCCGTACGCGCAAAAGGTGTATGCGAGAGCGCGATAAAAATAAATGGCTTGTATGGCGAGAAAAGGAACAGGTCGAAGGAGGCGTATAAATCATAAATCACCGGCGTGGATGCGCTATTTGTACTGAGGCTAAATAGCGAAGCGCTGCATCATTTATAATTTCGAACGAACTCACTCACTTGAGTTCTGTCGATGCGCGAGCCGCGCGCTTAATTAAAAACTGAATTACCGAGATATAATCGATAATAAAGCGCGATTGTCGCGCTCACGAATTTCCCTTATCTCCCGGGCGATCTCTCTGAGTCGGCTATCGGCCTACTTAGAGACGCGGTCCGGGGCGTGAATTAAAGCCCGCCCTCCGGGCCCCGCTACTTTGGCGCGCCGCGGAGCTTCCAGAGAAGGGGACTCGCCGGCTCCCGGGTGGTCAGCCATCCTTTTACCCTTTTGCGCCTCCTCTCCCGCGTCTGCACTCTTTGACTCTCGGTTGATCTAACGAGTGTGTGTGTGTGTGTGTGTGCGTGCGTCGGGGACCGAGAGAGAGAGAGAGAGAGCGAGTGCGCGCAACTGCAAGGCCGTTGACTCGCGCGTTCTCTCTCGCGCGCCTCCAACAAAGCGAGAAAAAAGGGCCCCGCGCCGCCGCCGCCGCTGCCGCCGCGAGAGCAGAGGGAGAAAAAAGAATGTCGCCGCGCATCGGCCGCTCGGAGGTGGGACTTGAACCTTGAACCTGTGCTTGCGAGGTGAGCGGATACCGGCTTGGACACACTCTCGCATGGCCAGGGGCCCCCTTTTACAATATTTGATAAACATCGGGCTCTCTGTCTACACGCTTACCGAGCCGCATGCGGGGGACTTAAATTCTAACTTGACCGCCGAGCCGATGATCCCGATACCTCCGAGCCGAGGGGAATTCCCCCCGCCGAAAACAAATAACAACACGCGAGCCGCGATTTTCGTGCCCGCGAGGAGTTATGATATCCTACCTGACTTTAAAGTACATCGCGCCGGCCGATACGCGCCGCTAAGTGACGTAGCTCCGTAAGAACGGCCCCGGGATAAACGAGCTGCCCTCACCTTTTGCCGCGAAACCGAGCCACTATTTGTCAATCCGGCCTCCCGTAAATCATTAATAAAGTTATTCCGAGGGGGGGATGGAGGATGAATTATTTTCGAGAGAGCTTCGAGAATCAATCGCGAGAAAATCCTAAACCCGTCCTAAATTAAGCAAATGGGACAAGGCAATTTGGCCGCGGTTCCCTCCCCCACCCCCCCGTTAAAAGCATGCCATTCTCCGCGCGAGAGCTTAAATGATCCATTATAAATTATGAACAAGTCGAGCAGAAAGAGAGTGAAAAGATAATACCGGCAGGGCGCTTTGCTCGTCCGGGTTTTAGCGCGCTTAAATTAGGTTCGCCCTGAGCCGGGCACGTATAGCTGCCCAGCTCCGCCGATATTACAATGGGCCCCGAAAGTACGTAATGACGGCGGGACTCGCTGCTCGAGCGGAGAGAGGAGCCGGAGGAACGAGAGGAGGAAGGGAGGAGGAGAGAGAGAGCTCGAGAATCTCTTTTTCTTAATAGTCACTTAATAAACAGCTTTGCAACTGTCATGGCTGTCACGTTGATATTCGCGGGGGTATAGGCCGTGGCCGATAGGCCAACTCGCGAGCTCGCAGGTGAGCGGATAATATATGACATTGGCAAGCATAAGTTACAACCCTGTCTCCGTTCGTTGCTTCGCGCTCTTTCGAGTTCAGCTCGTTCTCTCTCTCCCTCTCTCTCTCTGCCCTTCCTCCTGCAGGCTCGGCGCAGCTCGGACGAGGCGCGATAAAGCATAATGGCAATTTAGAAATTATTTGTCGAGTCGCGAGTGATTCGCCCGAGCCGCATGGGGGCCGCGAGAGAGAGAAAGAGAGAGAGAGAGAGAGAGCATCAGTTTTTCTGGAATTCCCCCGGCGCGGATCGTTTGTATCGCCTCCCCGGCGAGGTCAATTGAAAGCTTTCGATCGACGCAGGCTGCCCCTCCGTTGACACTTCATCTGTTACTCGGCTGCTTAAGTATTAGCGTTTTAAGCAGCCTCCGCTGCTTAAACCCGAGTACGCCGGAGCCGTACTTTACAGCCCGCTCGTTAATTATGTTATAAATAAATGTTAAATCCAGTTTACGGCAAGGATTATCGTAAGTACGTTTTATCGATTGTACGGCATAAATTTATCAGTGATTAGCATTTACGATGCTCTGCGCCGCAGTTCTTAAAACGTTATTTATATTGTTTCCTATGAATCGCTGATTACCAAGGTTGACAGCAAGATTGCGATGTCGAGCGCGAGCACTCAAAACCAGTAGTTTTACTTTCCGACCGTTAAAGAAATTTCCTCGCGAGCAATTTTATTGCGTTATAATTTACAGTGCACCAGAGCGGCGCAATAACTACTTTTTTTCAATAATTGCACCTCTTCCCATCAAAACTTTCAGCCTGCACTTTAATCGAATTCAAGGTGTTGCCAACTCTATATATATATCCTCTTCCCTCGAGGTAACAATTAAGCGTTTCCGCGTTTGATAAACCGAACAAAAGCAATAAACCGGCTCGAAACATCGGGGATATTAGATTTTGACGAGCCTGTCTCGAGGAGATTTTCCGCTCGCGAGAGCGAAATCTTTTCGATACTACCCCGTATAAATCAATCATTACGCAATAGCTCGAGGCCGCCTTTTCATCCAGACTTCCTTGTAGTCTAATCAAGATCGGATCTTCACTTAGTTCCAATTGATTTACGGAGTGATAAACGTTTCGCGTTCCGCAGCGAAGAGGAACTCGCACCGGGAGGCCAAAGTGGCACTCGAGTTTTCGCCGAATAAAAGAAGGTCGCACTCGAATAGTTCACGGATCCTCGAGGAAAATCAAATAGATCTCTCGAGAGTGAAGTAGGCAGAGAGATAGAGAAAAAGCCGGCATTCACCTGTACATCAAGTTCACCGGCGGCGCGGCCTGAAATCACAAAAGAATGTCCGATTTTCGTGAGGTCTCGAGCCGAGCCGAGCTGAGAGCCGCGAGCGGCTCTCAAGACGGGGAGAAAAAGTGCCGATTGTTAACAGGCTCGCGCGCACTCGGACTCGCCTCCAGGCCGTCTCGTCCCAAATAATTGTTAGAGAAATCTACGTCAAACAGAGTCGGGAGGCAGAGAGCGAGACTCGCGCCGAGCTCCGCGAGCCGAGCCATCCATCGAACGCCAACCTCTTACATACCTCCTTCTTGTGTATTTCTGTCTATTATGTTATGCTCGCCTTCCCCGACACGAGGCAGCATCTTTTATTTGCCACTTTTATATTACAACTTACAGACTCATACCTACGTAGACGGCTTTTTTTTTCTTCAAATCCTGCTTTACAACTCATTCCCGCGTCGGCTGGAATGCCCCGACATGGTCTTCTTCGTTAATCAAGCTGAAAATCGCGAAATTAAAGGTAAGCGCTCGCTAATTAAATCGGCAAATTGATTTCTAAATTAGACGATAAAATTTGCCAGGTAACTTGTAAAATTCAAATTCGGTTACGCAAACAGGTGCGATAATCGGCGAAGCTGCGGCGGCGCGCGCATCGAACGTTTTTCGCCAAAGTAATCGGAATATCGTTAAGCAAAGAATCCGCGGACTAAAGGAACGTCGGCGACGAATTCAGCTTTGGAGCACGTAATTTCACTCGGCTTAGAAAATCAGCCGTCTCGCGAAGAAGCGTCTTTTAAAAGCTTCGTCAACTCGGCGCGTATTATATCTGCATATAGGCAGCGGCCGGCAAAGGACTCATTCAGCTCTCCATCGAGGCGCGTTCCTCCGTCGATGCGCGCATTATACATTCATGCTTCGACCGACGCTTCATGTGGAGCGTTTTATGTCAAGTGGACCGCTTTTCTTTCTCTTTCTCCTCACCCGAGCACTCGAGAAAATGCTGGGTAATATTTGAGGTAGTTTCGTGCGAGCTGCGCGGGGAGAGAGAGAGAGAGAGAGAGAGAGAGAGAGAGACAGAGAAAGAGGGACTCGTTTCTTCCTCTCCGTCTATAGGCAAATACCTTCGCGTGTATAGGTGTGCATTATGCGCAAGTGATTTGTACGGAGTAGCAGACCGCCGGGGCGTTTCCTCGGGTATCGTCAAACAAAATTCCTTTTTACTGCGCTATATATGCGTGTGCCTGTTTTTTTTTCTCCTCTTCCGCTCGCTCTCGGCGAGAACAAGTATTTTATGCCCGCCGTGGCCGGGAGATACCAAAATAACCGGGGGGATAAGCCGATGACGTCGCCGAGGAGAGCTCGACTTTGACTCTTTTTTCATCTTTCAGGCAAAAACTTGCCGAATGCGAGGATCTCCTTCGAATTGCTGCCTTTTACGTCCGATCTCTCGGGCCGTTAACGTTATACTGACCCAGCCGAGCAATAATTCGCGCGTCAAAAGGCGAGTATCGTAATTCGATATATCGATCGCTTATCAGGCCTTTCGAGTATTTTCAATTTTCGGCCTCGTGGCGAGTTTGAATTTCACAAGTGGATTTCGTATCTATACCCAAACAATGTATCGAGGTTTCAGCTTGTCCTTTCCATCGAAGCACACTGCTCGACGGGCATATTTTAAATATAATCCATAGATGTAAATTGAGGTAATTGACAGTTTTATATTGATTAACTACATGTGGGTTTAAAATCAAAGCGTAAAATCTTAATGCCCGGTTTAAAAGCTCTTACTTTCGACGCGCAAGTGCAATCACCTGCTACGCGGGAAAATGTCAATTCATTTTTAAAAAGCTCGGGTTTTAATTGGACTATTAAATTTGTAAAAAAAAGTCATCCTCCTTAGAATAAATAAATATACATAAACGTTGAAAACTAAGGAAATAAATCGTGAATCATGCGCGTAAAGCTTGACGGCGCATATAAGTGTACGGTCCGGCAAGATTTATTACTTTTCTGTATACATTTTCCAGAAATTTTTACAAGTTCCTGAAATTTCTCCGCGCGCCAAGTTGTATTGAAAATAGGTCCGGCCATCTCGTCCGCGGAGAATTACGGGCAAAAGTGATTATTTTGGCGGAAAAACCGTCTGCGAGTCGATATATCGGCTTAATTAACCGCTTGGTTAAAGGGCTAATTATCTCCTTTAGAATTCGATTGTTTGGCGTCGGCTGAGAGTTTTTTGGTTCTCGCCTCTCTTAGTGGAATAGGCGATCGGAGCTCGGCGATAGGCAGCTGGGAAGGCAGCAAGGGGGGATAAATAAAAAGAAAAATGGCGGAGAGTATGATCGCGCTCGCGGCACAGGCGGAGAGCGAGAGAGAGAGAGAGAGAGAGAGAGAGGAGAGAAGAGCTCGGCGCGGGTAATTGAATGCGCCGCTCCGTTCATTAAAATCTCCGGAGCTTACGGTGCGTGCATGTGCTTGACGCGCCGCGGGTTGCGTAAGTCCCAACGACATCGAACGCTCGTTTAACGAACCTGCTATTTCTCCAATGTGGATTTTAGCCGACTCGCGACTCTCGCGAGCGTTTCTTGTTTCGCTAAATTATTATTTGTCGTTCCTTATCGCCGGCGGACTTTTTAATGCCAAAGGGAAACTTAAACTCTCCGAACGCGAAACAATTACGGTTATTTACGCGAATAATTATTCTGGTGTCGGTTATTGAATTTATCCATTTATCCATTTATCCATTTGCCGCCGCCGCCGAGCATCAGAAATCTTTTTTCCTCCTCAAAGTGCGTATCTAAAGCGACGCTCGGAGTCGAGTTTTATTTGCCGTCGGCCGACCGCTGCGAGATGCGCGCCGTTCGAGAACTATAGTCGAGTTACATAAAAGCAAACAAAGTCTCCGGGATGTTTTTCCAACCTATTAAATTTATGTCTTTGTGCGCTTTTTTCCGTCTTTCGCTTAATGCTAAACGTGCGCGAGCGCGCGCGCCTGCCAATTAATAGTCTCTCTCTCTCTCCCGGGGATAAGCCGCTTTACGACTTTTCTAGTAATACTAAAATTAAACGAATTTTATGCGACTTTTCAGTCAAAACCTTTGAGCCGAGCATTATCCTCCGTACTTGACGAGCGTACTTGAAGAGCCGTTTCTCGCCGTCTTTCCCTCCTCCGATATACAGGCGGCGAACGCGCGCGCGCGCGGGGACAATGCGCGCTCCATTAATTAAGCCTCGATCGAGCGAGGAGAAAAAAATTAAACCGAAAGCTCCAACCCCCCTTGTCCTTCTGTAATCTCGAAATTCCAGGCAGCTCTCCCTGCCAAACGTACACTTGCACTGCAGGCGGTCATCGGACGCGCACGCACTCATACCTATGTACTTTGAACTGGCCTCCTCCACCACCTCCTCCTCCTCCTCCTCCTCCTCCCTCGCTAGATCTTCATGAGCGTTCTCCGGTGTCGGTTTTGCTCCCACACTCCCACGTACGTATATGCGCGCGAGCCTATATGAGCCTGCGTTCGAGAGAGAGAATGAGAAGATGAGAAAGAGATGAATAGAGAGAGAGAGAGAGAGAGAGAGAGAGAGAGAGAGGAGAGATCTCACGACAGGCGAACGTTAAGAGTCATTGCTCTTGGCTTTCACACAGATGATCGGCCGGCGGTGGTGGAACTTGCGGCTCTCTCTCCCTTTTCCTTACCTTTTCCTCATAAACGCGCAAGCGCAATAAACCGTTCACGCCTTCGCGAACCATTTCTTTTTCCGTCCTTGCGATATCCGTCCGCCCGATGCGAGAGCACCGTCGGCTTTTTAAATTTCGCTCAACGTTTCAATTAAAAGGCGCTGCAAACCAATAAAGTATCCGATCAAATTTATTTCATTGCCTCTCATTAAATTTTAATTAGTTTCCCCGCGTAATTAAACAAATAATTTGCACTCGTCGGCCGAGCAAACAGTTTTGTAACCTTTGGCTAAATAAAGAATAAAGCTGCTAATTACCCGCGAGTCTGCCGGATTAAAAAAAGCGAGTTATCTCTATTATTTTCGGACGCATTGTCGTGTCGCCGTAATCGTAAAACTCCAGTTATGCAAGCGGAGGAGGAATATAAGTTTTCGGTCGAAAAGAGCGCTCGCGAGATCGTGCCTAGAAGTCACCATGAGAAACTTGCGAGCCGGCCGAGTAAGAAGGTTGCATAGTTGGTCGTCCGGGGCCAGAGAGCGCGTTTCTCGCTTAGAGCCGAGAGGACGAGCCGAGTGTATCGCTTATAGAGGGTTATATACGCGCCGTATATAGACGCTATATAAGCGTGCGATTCTTCTCTAAGAGAAGTCTAATTAACGGACCCGTTTATTATTAAAACCTTTGACCCCCAGCGTTGTATGATAATATCTCTCTTTCTCTCGGACGAGAGAGCGAGCGAGCTTGGCCTGGGCTCCTCTCTGACCCTCCTATGCGCGCGTCGGCTCGCAGTCCATTCCCTCGCCTCTCTTCCTCTCTTCTTCTCTCTCCCTCTCTGCTCTGCTCGCTCTGCGAGCGCGCGCGCCGCGCCGCGCCGAGCTCTTGAAAATTTGCGCGCTGGAACGCGCTCGGACGAGCTCTTTTCTGCCGCGAGATTGGTAAATTGCCTTTTAATAATGCGCCTCGACGTGCCGGCGTTTTTCTTTGGGCAGGCGCGCGCGCGCGGCACCGAGCACCACGCGAGAGAGTCCAACGGCTAGAGGAGGAAGGATATTCCGCTTTTTTCTCTCCTTCTCTCCCTTTTACTTTTATATATTACAACTCGCGCTTATAATCCTTCCTTTTTGCGGGCCGACTTAATGATCGGCCTGGGTCGAGCGGCGCGGCCGAGTTTTATGGGAGCATTGTTCCGCCCGATATACTTTAAAGTGGATCACACTTTTTCCTCCCCCTCCCCCCCAATATAATAGCGCTAATTTAATTAGTCATTAAACTAGATTTGATTAATGACTTGTCCGCCTCCGCGCCGTTTTCTCCGCGGTTCCCGCGAGAGCGGAACCCGATTCGCACGTGCAGGTTCTTCATTATTGGAATTATACCGAGTTTTTATTGCAAATAATTGATAATGTGATTTATGCTCGCGCGCAGCTCGCCTTCGACTTTTCCAAATTCGCTCATCTTTTTTCCTTCTCCGTAATGAAGCCTTTACGTAATAACGTTTAATAACCTCGCGCGCTAATAATGTTGGGATTATTCAAAATCAGCGGCTGGGCTCCTCTGAAACGAAAAAGAAATTCTTTACTGTTATCATTGTTTTCGCGGTTGGTGGTCTAATTACTTTTGAAAGCTGGCGAGATGCCTGATATAAACGTAATTAAAGCGGTGCGCATCGTTAGCGGAGGGGGGGGGGGAGTCCGCATATGATAAACGTATATTTCGAAAATTAAATGTTTTACACTTTTGAAAAGGATATCGCTTAATTAGGATTTAAATGAGGAAGTAAATTTTGATTGTCAAGAGAGCGAATTGAATGAAAAGAGAGAAAAAAAGACGGCGCTTTATTGTCGGTCGCGCGCGCGCGATGGAGGCCGTAACTTTGTAAGCCAATAAAATCGAGTAAAATGAAAGACTATCCGCGGGTCGGCGCCTTTGTGCGCGGAGGCCTTATAAAACCGGCGGTTTTCGAGCGCGGGGAAACGAAAAGGAAAAAAAGAAAAAAAAAAATCGCCGCCGAGTGACTCGTGCGTCACGCTTCGGGAATCGGACGCTTCATAGAGAGATCGAAAAGGCAGTGCACAAGGCAGTAATAAGCTCGGGGCCTTGCGAAAGATATCTCGTAGCGCGCTCGAAATTTCACACTTTTCGAATTAGCATAAATCGCGCGGCTTGCTCCTCGGAGAGCGCGCCGAAAGGGGCAACGTCTGCTCCTCGCATATGGACGGAGGCGCGTATCCTCGGCGGATGTTTTTCCCATAGGAAGGGTTCTCTCTCTCTCTCTCTCTCTCTCTCTCTCGCGTGTGATGTCTACATCGCGTTCCCAGCGGCGAAAACGTTTCAAGAGCGAAGCACGCGCGCGCGAGCGGGCCTCTTTTCTCTCCGCTCTCCGCCGTCGCGCCATATTCCACGTAATCCGTAGCAGTCCGACTGTAATTTTGTGGAAATTGATCTCTTATACCCCAATCTGGTTAACGCCGAGCGGTGCCGACACGAAAGGCGCAAATGCACGCCCGCGCCGACGCATATGATCTGCAAGCGGCGAGCGCACCGAGCCCCACGACTTTTCCTTCTCTCTCTCTCGCTCTCTTCTCCGACCAAAGCCGTTCCTTCGATACCGCTCTTTTTGCCTCTTTTATGGCTCTCTGCGAGAGCGGCGCGCCGTGCCGATTCTGGAGCACGACTCTCCTGCATGCACGCGTCGTAATCACCGGGCTCTCTCTCTCTCTCGTCCTGTCTATTGCTCGCTCACACCCCCTCGAGTGACGTCATCGAAATTGCACAAGTGCACGAGCACCGCTACGAGGAGCAGACGTGTGCGCGCGCAGCTATCTGCCGAGATGCGTCCGCGGCAGACGCGGATTGAACCCGCGAGAGAGCTGCAAGGTGCGAGGAATCAAGATTAAAACTATATCACTCGGGCAGCTGTGGAAGCGAGGAGATCTCGCCGATCTCTCTCAGTGCTACCTTAGGCATTTTCTTTCAATATGGTGTACCATCAAATTTTTGCGTAGATGGAAACACCGTTTTTCGAATTTGCTTCATTTTCTTTCTTTACGGAAGGCCGCTGATGTCCATCGCATTTTATTTTACGACTGAAAATTCCAAAACCCCATCTGGAACGAGCTGAAATAGTAAAAACGATTATTATTATATTGCTGCATGCCGGCTTACGCTCATCTACCTTGACGCCGCATCATATTTTGAGAAAGTTTCATTTTACCATCTTCGGTCTATCTCTGTCCAAGGGACGCTCTGCTATTTTCACCCTAGTTACCTGCGGTTCTTCATCAGCTTCTTCTCAAATTGTATACCTGCTTGACAAATTCAGGTACAATTTTGTGTACTATTAATATTTATATTTCTACAGAAATTATCTGCTTATCTGTTACAATAAAATTGTTGTAATCTTAAAAGATACAAATGAACGATAGGAAGATTAGAAAATTGAAGCGGTACGAAATGGACGACTTTTTTATATTTGTTTCATGTAGTTGTTTTATAAATATTTTATTAATATTTTTGGAAAAATGTAGGTTTATTATCAACAATATAAATAAACAAAAGTATTACTTATACTTTATTATGTAAATTATATTTATTAATAGTGCAATGACCCTTAACCACTTAATTTTTTTCTTACTCTTAAAGGTTTTCAAAAAATTTGTTGGTGTATATACAGAAATATTAGCCATAGCTAAAAAAAGATGTACAAATAAGGATACTTTTTAGTTTAGAGTATCCATTACAAATACATTTAGGAGTCTTTGATTATAACAATGGATTATCTTGATTTCAGCAGGCAGTTAATGATTTACTTGACGTGCAACCGTAAATTATAACGTGATCTTCTTTTTATGAAAATATACTCAAAACTTAAGGTTTCTGACCTGCTGAGGATCTATTTCCAGTAGACAGCTCTGCAGTCTCCTTATGTCTTAGTTTTTCTAGTCTTAATCCTGAAGCATTTTGTATAGTGCATAGCTGTTTTCTTAAAAGTATCCAACAGCTACGAAGCTTATTAAAATGTAAGCAAGAGGTAAAGACTATTAGCAACAAGTTATTTTCAATAATATTTTTTTCGCGAGATATCGATGATCAAAACGTTAATTTTTGCACCTTTTACTCATTGGCACAATAACAATGAATTTTGAAAATATTGGAAAATAAGTAAATAATTCACTCTACTTTTCATGAAAAGAAATGTGAGAATGATAATCGTGTCATAAAGTAGCGGGAAATAATTGTTATTAGAGTTTGCTAAACTTACATATATTTTTTGATTCTTTATTTGAGCATTAATTAGTTTAGTCTAACATTTACAAAATATTAATAATGAAAAAAAATTAGCGATAAAAAAAAAAAAAAAAAATTCAAGATATATGCAGTAAATGAATTTGAACGGAGGAACTTGTCAAAGGGTAATTGTTCGGGAGAGGTGGAAGATGAAACGTAACTATGCCGATTTGCAACATCATGTTCGTCTCTGGTGGCTGGCGCATCGAAGGAAGGCGCGAGAGAGAATAACGAGAATGAGGGAACTGTACGTTAAGTATGGGAGCGAGAGGAGGAAGAGAAACAAAGTGTCTATCGCCTATGTGACCGCTCGGATGGAAAAGAGAAATTGGAGAATGAGGAAGGAGCGGAGGATCGGCGAAGGAGTCGCGTGAGAGCTGGAAAGAAGTGCGCGCGAGATTAAGGGAACGGGAAAGGAGGAGGTTGAAGAGCGGCGGGCGAGAAGAGAAGCAGATATATCGAGGGAGAATCGAAGATGAGTGTCTACCCTAACGGCTGCGGCGGCGGCGGCGGCGTTTCGAAGGGACGTGCGAGTTGTTAGGCACTGGCGCGCGCAAATCTGACTCAATTTTCGATGCGATTACGCTCGCGCTTGAGTTTCATCGCGGTGTAAAGTCGGATTTATCGCGGCGCGCTCCTATATAGGTACGTGGCACTCGTACCCTCTCCCCCCATCTCAACACTGTTGTGCCAGGCTGTCGAACGATCGCATCAACAGATGGAATTCTACTGTCGTTTAACGGCTTCGGTAGAGGTGAGCTCCGTTAATGACATGGTAAAGCCTCGGGTTTTATTGGCCCGCGCCCGGCAGTGTTTATTCCTAAGGATGAATGGACGATCTGCCGGCGCGCGGACGCCGGGATTTATTGGACGAATGGCTTCGGATGATATTAACGACGGAAGGAGAGAAAGAATAAACAGCGCTTAAACACGGCCCAGTGTCGAACGTAAAAAGTATCTCTCTCTGTCTTTGGCCAAGCAGGGGAGTGACACGCTCTCGCAACTTTCCCTAGCGCTTCTCTCTCTCTCTCTCTCTCTCTCTCTCTCTCTCTTTCTCTCTCTCCGGTGCGAGAGAGCTCCGTTAAATGTTACATCGCGCGTACGCCACTTTCATGGGAGTGTACTTTTTTTACGTTTTTTTTTTTTTATTTCAAAAATCCTCCCGGCTCTACAGGCGTTATTTTACGTAAGACATTTTATACGGGCTGCCTCTTTAATAAAGCATATTTCAATCTTAAAGACCCTATTAACGCGCTTTTAGGACTTTAAGAACATTTTTACTGTTCTCGCGTCCTGTACAAGTCATGCTTAATATCAGTTACTTAAAGAAAAATCTCCAACTGGAAGTGTTTCGTCGCCGGTCTCCCTTTCCAGACTTTATGTAACATTAACGGTTTTTAATGCAACCTATAAGCGTTATAAGCTCAGGCCAAACAGAATTATTTATCTTGATTTTATCAGCTTAATCAAATCATAATAGCGTCATAAACGTTTATTAAAAGAAGTAAATCTTTCTCCTTTAATTATTTCGCATGGTTAATGTGGAATAGAAAACTGGACGACCCCCGGCGCTGATTTACGATCCCTTAAATCTCAAAATTTCGATGCAGATAAATGCACGCTTTTAGATGACAATGAGAGATTTTTTTCTCTACCCTGGAAAAAGGTCGAATCGCCTCGGGGCGAAAGTTTTCTCCGCTCGAGTTGGGACGCGACGGTTTATTTTATTATTTTCCCTCGTTTTTTAGGCACCGACTCGCTCTCGGCGAGCCGTAAAAATTACCCGATTTCCCGAGCGGAGACGTGCCTTAAAAAATTCTCGTGAAAGCTTCATCCCTTAAGGACAAAGTGACCTATTGCTGGCAATCGAGTTCTTTATAGCGGTCTTCGTCAGCTCGATAATAAAAAAAAAAATCGACAAAAAAACGCTCTCCTAATTTATATATACCTCGGAAATGTCGCTTGCCGCTTTGCGCTTCCCGAACACGTGCCCTGCGGCGGGCACTTGACAGGCTCGAAAGTCACCCCCACTTGTGGCGCTTTAGTTCTACTCAGGTATAGGCCGGGATGCTAGAGCTGGAGGTCGTATATTTTCCTTTCACAGGCAATTGCATCTCCGCGGAGGAGAGTCCGGCGGAACAATTGAATCGATTATGAGCCTATCTGAGGCGGGGGCGTACACAGCCTTGGCACCCGAAGTATGCTTATAATCCGCAGACGAACCGATAATTCTAGTAGCGCAGCCCTTGCTTTCCCCCGATGACTTTACGACCCTAGCTGCTGTTTTCAACCTTTGCCGGACAAGTTTTGGACGAATATAGTTTTGTCAGATGCCGAGAACTGGAAAATCTGCCCGGCCGCAGCTCCGAGCACGAACTAATTCGTTAAGCCCCTGAAAACGCTGCCTCTCCGCCCGTCGGCAAACGGTGTGCGCGGTGAGCAAAGGGCGCTTTACGACTTCCGAATAATGACAGTGCATAGTTTTCATTAGCCCTTGGCTTTATGCCGATTGAACGTTGTAAATTTCACGACCGAAGATGCAGGAGATCGCGCCGAATTTTACCGTCTCCTGAGGTAAAGGCTTGCCGGGGACGGAAGGATTGTGGGCGGATATAGTGGTCAAGTAGGAAAGTATTCTAGGCTACGCATTTCAAGAATGATCTGGCAAATTTTAAACCCTTCGGGTTATTAAGAGCATGTGAATTGAGAACACCCGGGAGGCGAAACAATGAGATTTCAAATCTCAAACACTTTCCAGCCCTTCAACGATGAAATTGCTACGCTTTTCTGCCGAGAGCTTCTGAAATTAGAACAATGGTAAAGAGTTGTTTACAAACATATTAAAATTATTTTTAATCACCTTAAAGGCTTTAAGGGTTAAAAATTATTTTCTTAAAATTATGATATTATGATAAACTGACATGCTGTGATAAAATTTAAAAAATTATGTTTATTAATAAGCTACAAATTATTATTTATTATTTTACCTTTGCTTCAAAAAAGTATACGATACTATAAGACTAAATTTAAATAAAGTTTACATAAATATACTTTTACGCCAATTGTTTTTCTTATTTGTAAACTATTTTTCGTTATACTAACTTTGAAAAATTCAGAGTATTTTAATTCAGCTCACTTGAAACGCGAGATCAAATCCTTTTGATTATCAGAACGAAATTATCGAAAAATCTTCAAAAGTTATAGTCAAATAAAGATTTACAGTAAAAAAACGTAAAAAATTTGCATAAATTTTACGACTCAATTTTAGTTTATATCTGTTGTAAAACTTGGTAAATAAATCTTTATTAGTATTAGTTAAACGCAATTAAAATGAAAGGGCGCAACGTGCATTATTGCACAGATGAAGAGCTTTTCTAAATGTCATGAACTCATGTCCGTTATGACCTGTGTACGTACTAAGGGCAAGGATACTATAATCTCGTCTTAGATATTTGCAAACACTTAAATAATAGTTTCACCAGCTTGTATAAACAATTTGCTTTTATTCTTTGTTTGTTACGAAACAGCCACCTGCATAGAAGACAGCGTGGAAAAGAATTATTTGGCAGGAAATCCCTTGAGGTGGCGCAAGTGAAAAATGCGACGCGGCTGCATGCGACCGCGTCGCTTTTAAAATAACGGTCCAAGGTCCTATAGGCAGACGAAGAACCCCTTCGGCTTTTTAGCATTTTTACGATGTGACCTAGATTTTCGGGGTCTGCCGGTGCACGTCCGCTGACCCAATACACACCCGTGGCATAGCGCTGCATCGCATAGACACGCAGAGAGAAAGACAGAGAGGAGCAAGAGGGAGAGAGAGAGAGAGAGCTTTCGCCTTGCTGCTATATGGCTCGTCGGGTCGCGCCCTCGTAAAAAAGCAAGTACCGTACGCTTTTACCGCCGAGGCGAGAGGACGGACGAAGAGAGAGAGAGAGAGAGAGAGAGAGAGAGAGAGAGGGAGCGAAGATGCTACGGTCGACTCGGAGAAAAAAATCAGCCGGCGATTTTGTCGCGTCGCCTGTGAAAAACAGAAAGTATAGAGCTCCCCGGCGAAGGTAAAGAAATAATCGGAGAAAAGGCAGATCTGCCAAAAAATCTAAAGGTACCGTTAGATCTTTAACAATTCGAGGCAAACAGAGATGATGGAAAAGAAGGCAAAGGTCCGCGTTAGAAAGAGGGCCCCGACCGAAGGAAAGAGGCAGCGTTTCTACCTACTACGTTTTTTTACACATACTTTTCTTAAGGCCGTTTTCAAACAACAGCGGGGGTCTTTTCTTTGAATTAGTAAAAAAGTTTTCTGTTTTATGGCGGCCACGTCGAGTCCGACGAGAAAGAATCTTCTGCAAACGCGTCCAACGACGGCCCCTAAAAAAATGCGCACAAGAGCGCCGAAAGAAGAAGAAGAAGAAGAAGAAGAAGAAGAGAGTGAAATCCTAGAGCGATAATGCTCGAAATAAATATGGTTATCGAGCGGCGCGTCGGCTTTATGATACGGAGCACGTGTATCCCACAGATGGAAAACATGCCCGTCTTGGGAGCGTTTTACGAGTTTTTCGGCGCCGATCACCTTTTTCGTGCCATTTCTGCCCGATTGCTTACTGCCTGAGCATATTTACTGATCGACTCGAAGATTGGAAAAAAAGGTTAGCCGAGTTTCCCTTTTTATTGGGCTCATTGGGCTCCTCGAGATTTAGTCTAGATCCAATATCTACTTTAATAGTTTTATATTTATCAAAGAGTTTTTCGCGGCTGCACAAAACAACCACAAAATGCCAAAAAGGATAGTATATATATAATTAAGCATAATTATTTGGAGCAGGTGGTAGATAGAGATCTTACAATGATTTTTATCTGAAAAAAGGATGCTTGGGTTTGAGTGTTTACGAGATTAAATTTTTGGAGACATTTTCACAGAAAGGTTTGTTGAATTTCCCATGTGACGAGTACTGAGCTAATTTTCCCACAATAACGCACAAAGCATTCACCACCTTAGCAAATAAAATAAAATAATGCATTAACATTAAATATTAATGGAATAAAAATGTCTCGAGATGGCTAAAAATTTTTATCCTAAAATCTTTATTTGGGGTACTACAATTAGTGGGAGAAATTGGCAATAAACAATTTTAGGGCCCTATAAACTAAATATTTTCAGGTGTCCTGATCTTTCCTATTTAGGGTTACTTGCATGGACTTGTCTCAAGGTTTATACAAATTTTTTAGTAAATATAAGTTCGTAGTTTGGACTTTAAAATATTATTTTTTTTCATTATTAAAAAAAATCATTAATTTTTCTATATTCGTAGATATATATTTTAGACAGCTAAAGAAGCCGTTTTAAATATATGAAGCTTATAGAAAAATTAATTGCCTGATTTTCTGAGCCTGGTTTGTATTCTAGGCACCACTAAATTTTCTAATGAAAAAAAAAAAAAAATTAAATTCTGATGACCGTCTTGTATAAGGAGTAGCTCCAAAAGTTTCAAAAATAAATAATTGAAATCCGGCCATTTGTAAAAATAATTGTGGACTTTTCGATGTTAATTAATTAACTTACGTTCCTTATGTGTTTCGGAGAAACGAAAATTAAATTTTTTATTGTCCCTTATTATACACTGTTCTACTGTGTATGAATATTATTTTGAAACGTTAATGCTGATCTAGATGGCGCCACTTTACATGCCCTAATCGCAGGAAAAAATTTTCCTCTTATTGCAGAACGATTTTACGCCGATGCTTTTGATTTATAATAATTGTATCTGAACATGTAAATTAGTTAAAAACAACTGAATATATAAATTAGTCAAAAATACATGTACACACAATTATTGAAATTTCGTTGAAAACTTATTCTGCAACAAAGAATACTTACAAAGAATACTGATATTAACACTTATTATTATTTGTCATTATATTTACACTTGTTTGTTAATATAAATGTACAAGTGAAACTATTTATTCGTACCTTAACTATTAGCGTGACTTTATTATTACTCTTGAAAAGCCAAACAAAGTTTAATATTTTAAAGTTTCATTGTCAGAAAGGGAAATGCAATTATTAAAAATTATTTTGTCTTGTTTTTACTATTATAATATTAAGATGCAGTTTAGTACTTTACTTTATTTATTTTGAGTTTTACACCATTCTAAAGCTTTTGAACTACAATTCTGTTCGATCAAATAAACGAAATAAGCTGTATATTTTAATTTTCCGAAATTAGGCATAAACTTTAAAAGATCTACAAAAAATGTGGATTTTCGAGCTTGCGTTATTTTGGCTAGTGTCCAATCAATGCTTGTTGTTATATTATACTTTTACGTTTTATAGTTTAAAAAAGTATTTCTTTTCATGGTATATAAAAACTATAACTATATTTTATTAAATACGAGTATTTTTCTGAGCCTTTACAAGTAATTATAGTAATCAGTGTTTTTTATTTGAATTAAAACGACTGTAAATTATAAATTGACATATTCGGTATATCGTCATAATATATGGTAGGTTCTGCAGTCGATAGTTATATAAGTATCTCGTAGACCGAGCATGTATTTTACGATTAAGGGATGAGCCGCGCTGGACGCAAAAGTGATATTGAGTACACTTATCTGATTGTTATTTCTAAGTAGGAAAATAAATCAAAAGGGTTTTGTCCTCGCATATTTTATGGAAGGATTTGGTTTTTCTTAACTTTCTCACGTTCAGCGGAATGCTAGAAATATATTGTTAGTAACGGGCATTTGACGTTCGCCTACAATATCGCATATTTCATAGAGCCGTACAACTAAGAATGTGTCAAAGGAAGAGTTTGTCCAAGTTTCATATATTTCTCTTATGTAAATAATTGCAGAAAAGTGGCATACTTATTGCGCTGTTACTTTGCAGCTCGAAATACTCGGATGAAGAAAGTTGCCCCACCATTTCCACGGTGCGAAACGAAAATTGTTATTGGTACGAGAAGCATTTACTTAGAAATAATTATAAATCTTTGTTAAAGCGGGGCAGAAATAGGGCGGAAAAATTGCAGGAGAGAGCGCCGATTGGTTGGGCGAGCACATCGCGCGCAGTCGAAACTCTTGAAAACAAAAACAAGGGATTACAAGGCGAGCAGGTTTTGTCAGCGAGGCGCTCTCGCTCGCTCGCCTATAAAAACTATAACTTTAGTGTCAATTTATCCTGACATTAATTAAAGTTGACAAATTTTTAAAAAGCTTTAAACGCGTCGTAAATATAAAATACGGCGTAAAAAGCTCGTCGGGCGGCGGGCGGGAAAAATGCTGGCCGGTGTGTCGCTGGCGAGGCATCGTCCCTCTCGCTCCGGCCGGCCGGCCGGCTCGCTCGCTCGTCGCAGAAACCATTAATCCATAAAAAAAAGCCTGGCATATACGCCGCTCGCTCTCTCTCGCCGTTCTCTCCTCCTCTCCTCTCCTCTCGGCTCGTACCGTTGAGCGCGTCGTGCACACTCGCACGAAGGAACAAGTGCCTTAGTGGCGCGCGAACCTCTAACCCCGCGACCGCGCGCGGCCCGGACAACTTTCCTACTCGAGCGGCGGCGACGGCGGCGGCGACGGCGGCGGCGGCGAGTGGAAGAAGAAGACGAGCAGCGCAGCGCGCTCGGAGCGGAGGACAGGACCGAGCGCGAGGCGAGGCTCGCTTGTGCAATCATCGCTCGCCTCGCGCCTCGGCTCGCGCGCGGGCACACACGATGCTTTGTCAATCACGTTCAAGCCGAGAGCGGCGGAAAAGGCCAAGTCGCAAGGGGAGGGAGATTCGGCCGCCTCCTCCCCCGACGAGCAGCCGCCGCCGCCGCCGCCGCCGCCGCACAAAGATGGAGCATTGACGTACGCGTGCAGAGGCGGGAGGGGAGCCTCCGCCGCCGCCTCCGCCGCCGCCGCCGCCGCCGCCGCGAGAGAGGTATTTTCGAGAGCCTAAGCGAGCGAGTCTTTTTACGAGGCGTTTAATCGTAAGCCTAGCGAAAGGGGCTTGTGGCACGCCACCCGGCGATCGCTTTACGCTCGCATAAATACGGCTTTCATAGGCCCCGCCGCCGCTCGTCCAGCCAGGCAGATTGCCTAACGAATCCGACGATAATAGCGCGCGATTTACAATTAGGGAAGAATTAGGGATAATTAAGGAAGTGACATCGCGACGAGCCGGCGATATTTCAGCGAGCCGCGAGTCCGTTTTATTGATGCCCGGCTCTGCAGCCGCATACTTGCAAAGCACGTAGTCGCGGCAGAGAGTACCTGCAGTTACATGAGACCTGTGGCCCAACAGTCTGCTTTAATTATATCGTAAGAGTATCGCTGTCCGAGTTGTCATTTCGCCGGGGCCGCTCTCGCCGACTCTCCGGCCCCTCGACGCGCCGCCGCCGCCGCAGCCGCCGACGCCGCTTAATAACGTATCCTTAATATAATAATACGAACTTTTAATGTAAACATCGCTATTATATTTCCTCGTATTTCATGCCGGCCGAGCCGAGTCCTTTTTGCTGGCGTAATTTTACTTTTTACGGCTTTCTAAAGATCTTTTCCTTAATTACATTAAGACACATCTCAAAAAAATCACCTTTTTTATGCTTACTTTTTAATGCCGCGCGTTCCTTTTCAACTAATCACCTCAAATTCTTTCGTATTTTCATAAATCTTCTTTGTTTACTTCATTTTCCCGCTTCAGACCAATAATTACTATATTTAGTACTCCAGCCAATTAGAAATTATGAAATTGTTTAAGTTTAAATTGAAAGTTTTAACTTGTATTTTAACAGAAAGTACCGACTTTGGTTTCCAAACACCTAATAGTATTTAATGTTAAAATTTCAGTCTCTAGCACGCAGCAAAGTCATTTTACCATTACGTCTGCAGTAATTGTTTTATTCATGAAAAATTGGACTAAACATAAAGTTTATGCAAATTCATAAGTCAAGTGAAAATCTTACTTGACTATACTCTTATCAATAGTAGATTTTACTGCACTAATTAAAGTACATCGAAGATATGTTTAGTAGCTCTTAAATTAATAATAATTGTAATAAATGGATATTTATAATAAAATAAAATTAAATATCTAATTCCGATAATAGAAAAATTTAGCATTATTTCAAAGAAATGCAAATCTACTTTAAAATCAAATAACGAAGCTAAGAAAATTCCTACATTCAATTTTAAGGAAAAATACAAAACTGGAGAAATGAAGCTTCGATTTGCTATTTTTGAAATCCAAAAATAGCAATTAGCTACAAAGTTATCTTCGATATTCATGCACTTTCACTCTGGAGCATATTGATATTATTTTTGAATTTCAAAAAGAGAGATAAATTAAAGTTTGATATTTCTAAGCTGCATCATTTGCGTTGGTTGAAATAAAGTCTATAATTTCACTACTTTAAAGTCTTGGCACCTGCCGATTTGACCAAATAACGATCATAATGAATTTTTTTATTATGAAAGGGCCACAGAGCTCGAAACTATCATTCTTATATACACAATATTATTGAGATTACATTAATTTTCCAATTAATTAGATTTGACGCAAAGTAGTATTTTTCAAAATGTACAAGATAAATCACACCTCCCTTGATTAAGTACATACTTGGAACGATCGATATTACTCGGGGTTTTTCGTTAATAAAATTTAAACCGCACTTCCACTAGAAGACGCTTGACGGATAAATCCAGCCTCGAACTTTCCATTTTATCTTGTAACTTGTAAAGCAGTCGAGGGCTTAACGGGCTTAAATAAAGCAGGATAAAAAGTCCGGCAAGACGAGGTGGCGCGGCACAGAGAGCGCGTATCTATCGGGCGCACAAGATCGTGTCTTCGGAAATCTGTCTCGCGTCCCACTAAACTGCACGGATTAAGCCGCGTAACTTTGAAATAAACGCGCCTATCGCGCGCATACATAAGCGAACACGTTGTCTTAATTAATTTATAAATTAGGGATGCGCGCCTCGGCTCGGCGCGCAAACCAGCTCGTGTCCGACAGCGGAGAGCAGACCGTGCTGCGCGCGAAGAATATCAAGTCTCGAGGCTTCGAAATAATAATTCATCGATCTAAAGCCTTCTAATGCTCGCCTTCCTGCTCTCGCTTACACGTCTACATAGGTATGGGGAGCGAGTCGGAGAAAAAAGAAAACCACGCGAGGAACGAACGCGCTCGAAAAGCCACGGGTAATTAATTTTCTCGCGTTAGAGAGCAGTTTTGTTTACGACTCGGTTTTTCGTAGTTTCATTATCGTGCAGTCCCGACGCGAACGGGCGACTGGAAAAAAGACATTTTAAGAATTCGGGCCTGAATGATTACAGTGCGGACCGTGAAAAATAGCTCTGTAAATTGTCGGACTTGTTGAAAAAGTTTTTAGATGTTCATTAGGCTCAGTTGTTATGGTGCGCTCTCTTGCACATGCGTATATTAACGAGAGTGTATATACGCGTGGGAAAAAGGGCTTTTATACATAACGGTACGCTTTCGTTCGATAAATGTTGTGCAATCGAACGTATACGAGCTGAAAAGGATGGGTTGTAATTAGAAAATTGAATTACTTTCTTTTTCTTGTGCTATAGGAAAGTCCCTTTTTGTCTCGATTGACTTTTCTTCTCGGGCTGCTTCTAATGCATTTCTAATTACATGTCAAAATAATCAATTGATCGCAATAAAGCTTTCTTATTATATAAACATGGGTAACAAATGATAACGAGTTCAAATTTAATTTCAATGATTGCACGCATTTAATAAAAGTGTATTTTTTTTATCGATTTCTTAATTTTGGTTCACCTGCAACATAACAGAGATAAGTTGATATTTGAAAGTAAAATCATTAGGTGCTGATTTTCTAGCGAGGAAAAAAATGCGAAGCTATTTGAATATTGAAGATTGATTTAATAACAAGTTTTCTGCCTGAATAATGAAAGCAATATTTATCGAATTGTGTATTTACCTCGAATTTGCAGAAACGTGACAAGCGGTTTGTATT
The DNA here is from genome assembly GCA_900474385.1 of Ormyrus pomaceus. NCBI lineage: Eukaryota > Metazoa > Arthropoda > Insecta > Hymenoptera > Ormyridae > Ormyrus > Ormyrus pomaceus. The sequence continues at coordinate 9,949 of UCOM01000733.1, read as the reverse complement.
AAGGCAGTTAAATCTAATTGTAAATCAAACGGCATTTAGAGAAAAATAAAAGCTCCGCTAATTTTCATGAATTATATCTGCTGGAACGAGTAAATAAATATTACTTAGCCCATAAAGGTATTACATTTATTAAATAATCCCTGATAACCAATAGTATTTGAATAAAGCATTAAAATGTAAGTGGCCATTAGTCTTGTAGATAAAAAAGACTGTTAAAATGCACTTATTTTAGTTAATAAATCACGAGCGCTCGCGAGGCTCAATGGAGCATAGAGTAAAAAAGTGTCGGCAACGAGAAATTGCTTATTTTCACTTTCCAAAGCAAAGCTGGCGCAGCTCGTCCGCGAGCAGCGAGCGGCGCTCTTACAATCCGTTAAATAACAAAAGTCAACGAGATTGTCGAGGCGCATTAAACACGCGTATTAGCGGGGATTTACATGGATTTCATTTTCGCGAGATTTATCGGTCCATTAATTAAGCGGCCGCGCGAGCTTAGCCGGGGCCCCTAACGATTTTATAACGTTTCAATACAAATTTTCAATCGTCCGGCTTTTCTTCCCTTCCGCTACTTTTAATAACGCGCGCCGATGTACAAGGAATTAATAGACGTACTCGCTTACAAACACGCACTAAAGCCTATATGAAAGCGGGGATGAGGAAGGAGGCAGGAGGCAGGCAGCACCCATGGCGCGCGCGTTCTCTATCTCTCTCTCTCTCTCTCTCTCTCTCTCCCAGCTCTCGGCTCAGCTTCGCGTATATGACAAAATTTATAACCTCAGAGGCGTGTTCAGTTAACCTCGCCGAGGAGAGCGCACCGCTCTCAAGCTTCGCATAGACGCGGGTATTTGTACTTGGAGCAAGTGCATACCGCCGCGCGCGGCCGCTCGCTAAACTCACCTCCCCCCGACTATCTGTTACACATACAGCCGGAGATCGCGGAGCTTTTCGGCTTTGACGCTCACCCAGTCAGATATATCAAGCCGCTACTGATCTCAGGCAGATAAACGCCGAAGCATTAATGTGATATAGTGCGCCGCTCGCCTAGTATTATTTTACAGGCGAGAGCCGCACGAGGAAGAGCTTGTAATGAGCTTGAATTTATTCCTGCATCCAGGGAAGATTAAGCTGCCTTTTTATCGAGCCCGAGCAATTCACTTTTCATGCGTAATTCCTGCACCGCTAAACTCGCGCGACGCAGCTATGATGTACGGCGAGGCTCGATTCATAAACTTGGACTTTCGAAACTTTATAAATAATTTCGCGACGCGCGCTCGTTTTAAAAGAATCGCTGAATATTTTCGCTCGCGCCGCGCAGCTCCTGGCTCCTTTTGAAAATCTTCGGCTCCCTCGATTTATTGGCCTCTAATTGCCTTGCCTACTGGCTTTCAAAGCGAGTACTTTGGAGAGAAGCAACGAGCTCCGTAACCGCAGGCGATAAAAAGCGAAAATTCCAGTCGAAAACAGCTACTTTATCACGCATCTAAAAAACATTCCAGCGGCGCGCTCGGCTGCAGAAATTGAAAAAAAATATTCCACCTGGAAGCGCGGCTGAAAAATTGTTCCTCTAAAGCTGTCGAATTATCAGCTTATTTACAGTTGCAAAAAGCTCTCGGGGGCCCGAGAAGCGCGCCTCGCCGCACAATATCATGAATGAATCTTGGCTCTCCGCAGAGAGAGAGAGAGAGCTGCGCGCGTGTAAGAAGGTTTCATTCATCCTTTACGTACACGGCCCTCCGCGCGCGCGCGAGAGAGGAGCCAGCTCGAAAGTATCAAGATCGAGGCGGCAAACTATCGAATTCGTATATCTGCCCCGAGAAAAACGGCAAAAATACGAGCATCAGACAAAGGGAAAAAAAGCTTCTCGCGCCGGAGGATCGCGGAGCCGGCAGAAAAGAAGAAGCAGTCCCTCGACGCGCACGCGAAAATCCTTCTCCCGCTCGCCTCGCTCGCTCGCTCGGAAGAGATATTTTTATTACAGCCGAGCGCGGAGCTTGGGCGCGCGCGCGCTTCTTTTCGCCCTTTTATTATTTGCCAAAGGAGAAAAAGCTTGGCCTCTCTCGGTAAATGCATTTCTTTCTTGATCTATCGATGAGCAATCGATGAAAGAGGTCGGCAGGGCGTTCCGTGGGCGGAGCAGGCTGGGGCAGCGGTACGCGCGTGCACGGACTCGATCCGCTCTCCTGTTGGTTTTTCTGTTTGGGGGGTTCGCCTCGTATCTTCGATCGTATTTGTAAATAGTTCATTTGTTCCCTTCGTCCTCTCCTTCTTTCCTTCTCTCTCTCTCTGCCTCTCTCGTCCTTTTGCCCAAAGCTCGAGATCGCGAAATTTACTCCTGCCTCTCCGCTGCACTGTCTCTGCTCTGCCTCGGCGAGGGGGTGCGCAGGCGCACTTAACAATTATTTTTTTTCCCCACAGCTGCGCAGCCTCGTTAATTCTTTTTGATAATTCTTTGTTTTGCACTTGCGTGCCAAGGGGGGCAAGAGGAGAATCGAGCTCGGAACGGGGGAGATGCTGCGAGAGTTCTCTCGACCTCGTGTGGGCGTTAAAAAAGAATCGACGAAGGGAATCGTAAATCAAAACCGCGTGTACTTAGCAAATTACAAACTCTACATTGATTAAGGGTTCACCTCTGGAACGAATGCAGTTTGATTTAATTAAGATCGCACACGGCCTTTCAAAAGTAGATTGACCGGGTTAATATAGCGATCATATATCTTGCGGATTTGAGTTGCATTATTTTTTCACTTCTTTGGCTTTTATCGATTCTTCCGTCCTATAAATCAATTGATCCAATATCGCTGCCTGCATATTTATTCGTTCGTTTCCGACGGGAGATATATTTCACGACGAGTACAAAGCACAATTTAACCAAAGACTAATTATACAATATTTAAAAAAAAAAAAAAAAATTGATTGGATTCCGATCCAATCTTTGAATTTATTAAAAGATCACTTTAAAAGCTAACGGAGTAAAACTTTAACCGAAAACTATTACCGTTAATTAAAGAAAACTTTGCGAATCCCAAAATGTGTAATTTAAGGCATCTCATAAGACTGGACTCGCGCATAAATCCGGATGGTAACGAATTTAGTATAAGCTCGCCGCGGCCTCTTATACGCTCTCGCTCGGTCGCGATCCGGTGCGTAAAGAATGAATCTTTTATAATAATGCTTGCCTTTCGGTGATTTAGCGCGCGAGATGACCCTAAAAGGTCGCGCGCGCCGCAATCTCCCCGTGTATATAAGTTTCTGGCTGCGCGGTACAATTTCTCAAGCCCGGAGCCGAGAGAGCCGCACGAGAGGGAGAATTCCGCGCATGACGAGAACTTTGTTGAGCGCCTTTTCTTAATTTACGCCCCGCTAAAGACGCATCTCTTATGCATCCAAGGCGGGCCAGGGCAGCTCATTCCAAATAAACTACACAGTGTGCATTTCGGGCTTGAATTACACCAGCTGTAACAAATCCCCTTCTTTCGAAAGCAAAACGAGCAGCGAGCGCGGTATCTTTTTGGGCTCCGCGCGCGCTCAAAGTTATTAGAGCAGCGCGCGTGCGGGTTCTGCATCTTTAAACGGCCTCCCCGCGCTCTTTTTATGCGAGACAAAGAATCGGTATTTCTCTCGTATGCGCCGTCCTCAAATGATCGAGTGGCGCAGTTAATTATATTCCTGACCGGGAGAGCAGAATGGCGGAATTCAAATGAACGACTCCCGCGTGGAATTTATGAAAAAGCGCCCTGTAAATCGACCGCGGATCGAAATAACGAGTGACCGCGTGAATGGGGAGATGGACTTTTCTCGCCTCATTGTCCGCGGTGTGAGAACCGCCGCGTATAGATAGAAAATCGGTGCAGTCGTGTACGCTCGCTTCTCGGAAGGCAGCTTTTGTCGATCGGCTCTCGTTTACGAGCGATATCGCTTACGCTGCGTTATAAGTATAGCGAGCCGATATCAATCATTCGCGATCGAGGAGAGATGTAGAATGCGATGAGGAGAGAGAGAGGAAAAAAGGACAAAGCAGCTCTGCGGCGAGAGCGATAATCGACCGAAAGCCGCAGTCCATTCTCGGCCGTGAAGTGGCGTGGCCAATTGTCGTGGCGGCGCTCGTTTTTCCGAAATCGAATTGAATTCGGTGCCGGGCTGCAGGGGAGGCCCCGCGCTCGGGACCGCCCAGGCCCTTCGGGCTCCATTGATTTCCGCTCAAAGGACGGACAAAACCTCGAAAGCCACAAATATCCCGAGGAGCACGCGCGCGCACTTACTAGCTCTCGCACAGTTGCGCCGAGGCGACACCGAGCCCGGCAACACGTCGCTCAATAAATCTGTGCGCTGTTCACGCCGGAGAATAATAAATGGCGTTCCGGCCCGACGAGCATCTTGAATACCCAAAGTTCTTCTGTCGACATGCTAGTCACAATATTGGGGGAGTGCCATTACCATCCTTCTCTTTCTCATTCTCTCTCTCTCTCTCTCTCTCTCTCTCTCTCCCTTCTCTTTTTTTCGCTACAGTTCGAGGAGATACCGGGGAGGGCTGCGTGCCGCGGCAGCTGGACGCCTTTCTGCCTTTCCGCTCAATTGGCCGCTCCAACACTGGAGGCCGGAATAATTCGACTGTCTCCGCTCGATTCGATTTTTCTCGCTTCTTTTGCTCACGGCAGCTCTGAGAGAGCCCGTGACCGGGGCCGATTTAACGCTCTCGCCAAATGCATATAACATTGGAAATTGATGCGCGCACAGTTTCCCGAACGGAAAAACTGGAAAAACGGAGAAGGACGCCTCGCTGGCTTTTAATTGCCAAGTGTGGCGAGGAGGATCGTTATCTCCTCGCGGCGACCAACAGTGTAATTACATTTTCTACTTCCAGAGAAATTGTATTCTGCGATTAACATTTACATGGGAGTTTACGGTTTGATAATTGTTATGGTTAAAAAAAGCTTTTGGAAGGATAAAAAATGCCTAATTACCTTGTTTACATTTTTGATAATCTAGAGGGCCCAGGGAAAAAGTTGCCTGGACATAAAACATGCTTAAACTGCGCATTATCAATTTACGCTTGCAGTAAATAATTTTAATTAACAAATCACCGCTCGTAGATTCCCATAAATTCTGCATGCTAATATTCTCTCTCACACACACACACAGCCAGAAAGGAAGAAGAAGAAGCAGCAGCGAAAAAGGCAGACGGACATTATACATATAAAGCGATGAGGAGAAAGATTCCCTTTGGATATGTGTGCGCTTCTCGCGGCGCGAGAAATGAAAATAAAAGGAAGGCACGCATACAGAGAGCGAGAGAGAGAGAGAGAGAGAGAGAGAGAGAGAGAGAGAGAGAGGACCGGTGCATTAAAAGCTCGCAGCAGTGTAGCGTGATTTATCAGGCATTAATCCCCGCGAAGCATCCACCGATCACTAGAAAGAGCCCGGAGAGTCCTAACAATTCCTCCATTAGAGATATGTTAAAAACAAGGTATACGTATACGTGCGCGCGACGAGCATAATTCGCAGCTAAAGAATTGTCAGGCGAAGAAAAGGCCGTAAAATATATGTGTACGAGCGCGAGCAAGGGAGGGCCCGACTCTGCACAACTGCGTGGACCCCTCGATGCGCGCACTTATATGTGCGCACGGAGAAAAGGAGAGAGAGAGAGAGAGAGAGAGAGAGAGAGAGAGCGAGAGGGAAGGAGATGAAGGGTAAAGAAACATTATCCGCGAAACTAACTCCGCCGCCATGCTTATCCCATCGACCAAATCGAATGTGCCACACTTTTTCCCCACCCTCTCTCTCTCTCTCTTTCTCGCTCGCTCTTTCATTATCCTCGTCTTTTCATCCTTCTCTCTTTCTCGCCCTCTACTCCTTTTTTTCTCGCGAATACTTGCGCGCGCACTTTTTGCTGGAATGCCAAATATTTTTGAGCATCGCTTTACGTCTCTAATAATCCCGGTCTCGCCTTGCTCGTAAACATCAATACTTAATTATTTTGCTCTAATTTTCGGATTTTTATTTTTTCTTATCTCATTTTTCAAAACTTAAATAATAATGTTAATAAAAGTTTGCATAATTAATAAATAATGTATGCGCTCACGTAGTAGAGAAATTAATTCAATTCAAATAAAAGAAAATAATAATATACCCATGATAGTTTAAAAAATTATATTTATTCCACTCAACTTAATCAGCGGTTGATCATATTTCGCTGTAAAATTCGTTAAAATATTGTTTAGCGAAGTAGGCCGAGTGAGCATAGTTTCAGATTGAGTGGATGACGTTCGTTATGACATTGCAAAGGCGAGCCCGGTGTGAAAAAGGGAAGTGGCGAGCAACTGAAGAGGGGACAATAACGCTCTCGTCAACCGATCGTCAAAACATCCCCAATGAATCCGTGACGAATCCCCGACTCTTACATCGCTAACGGGGCCAATAAGCGGCAGGACGCTTTGCAGGAACAAGAGCCTCTCGGCGCAGTAGCAAGTCGCACAGAGAGCCGCTGCCGCTGCCGCTGCCGCCGCCGCCGCCGCCGTCGCCGCTGCATATATAGCCTGCTATTGCAGTCATTTCGACGGGACTCTTGACAATGTGTGACCGCAAATAAACGAGCGGCAGCAACAGGGGGCGCTTGCGAGCATTCACCATCGGACAGCCTATCATTTGTCACGTTCTCCTCTTCGTCCTATCTAATGAAACTGCTTTTAGATGCTTTTCTTTTTGTGCGCCAAGTCAGCCCCGGGATCCCCGGCACCTGGCACCTACTCTTTATTATTCTCAACTGCTTTCCCAACTCGAGACTACGTTACATTTATTTTTTTATACTCCCCATTGTGTCGCCTCTTCTTTACGCTCTCCCTTTACGCTCTGCGTGCGCGAGCTTGTGTGCTCACTGCTCAGCTCAAGTGCTTTCACGCGCATGGTGGCGTCCTTTTCACCGGCCTTTTTTACCAAATACCTCGCGTTCCTAACTCACCGGAGGCGATATCATTACTTTTTACAGCTCAAACGCACTCTTTAATTACAACTTCATCGGGCCAACTTAATAAAATGTCATTGTTGCTTAGCTGAAAATAGCCGTTTCTCGCCTCGGGTGATTAATTATGATTACACTGTTGGAAAATATTTTCTAGCTCATAAGCGCCTGTAATAAATCTTGAATTGTAGCATTACAATGGATACATTCTTTTTTAGCTACCATTTCTTTTGGAGCATTTTTTTTCTATATTCACGGAACGAACAATTTATAAATCTGAATAGAGAAGGTCGTGTGCACACAAAGAAGATTTCAAAATCGATCAACAATACAGTTACGAGAAACTTGAAACAAGTTTGCACTTTTTCCTCTTCGAAGGTTAAAGTTTTAATTTATATAGGCAGTCAAATTTTCTCTAACTGTAATCATTGATTGCAAACAATTGAAGAGGGAAGGGTATGAATCTAGCGGCGTAATCTGTTTTGGTAATTTATCTCATTCCACACAAAGGCTCTATTTGCAATTAACAAAGTAGCAACCATAAATTGGCTGCTTTCTAGCTTAACGGCTTGCATCCAGAGCGAATAGAATTTGGTTATAACAAGCAGCTTCTCCTGAATGCTCCGAGGGTTCTTTCGATTGCGATTGCTGGCAGCTCCTTATAATCTAAAGCCGTTCCGGAGAATGATGATGATAATAGGAACGGCTTCTGTTGCAGCGGTTCTCCGCTGAAAGAGAAAGACAGGTAGCGATAAATAATTGTTGCACTTAGCCTTTATCCACCGAGGCGAAGTGTCAGCGTGCAAACTCGAAAACAGCGGGCTTCGATCGGAAAATATTTCGATAGGATGTAAACTGCTTTGAAAAGGGACTGCTTGGGTTCGCGAATGATAAATAGACATTTTTGCAGTAAATCTTGCTCGCCGTGAGCGACGGATACATAGACGCGTTGTCGGTTCGGCTGTCGGCATGTACAAGCTCGTGCTTTGTGCAATCATTTTAATTGACCGATTGAGAAGATCCGCATTAGAATCGCTCTTTATATTTACGTTCGCGCGCTCGGCCGCAAGGGGAGGTGAGAGGGGAAGGACTCTCGCGGCCTTTGGCGCATGATCGGCGCAAACGTGCCTCGCGCAAATTGTATCATGATTATTTTGCGCTTGTTCATCCGCCGCGATGTCCGGCTTTTCATTCGCCAATCCTCTCTCTCTCTCTCTCTCTCTTTCCCTCGGTGCGCCGCGCGCGTGCATGTTCCTTCAGTTTGCGCGTAGAGTCTGCAGGCCTCTCCCGTTATAAGGCATCGCTTGCTTATATTGTGTATATCCAAAGAAAAAGCCAAGACTCTTCACTCATCACGCATGTCACATAACATACAATGATGGAAATGACACTTCTCCCTTCGGGGTAAAGCAAAGGTTGAAAGGCAGCGGAAGAAATATAGTGATGGGACTCTGCCGCGAAGAATCTTTTCACTGTTATAGTGCTATATTGGGACCCCGTGTGTGCTCACCTTGCCTCCTTGCTGCCGCCGCCGCCGCCGCCGCCGCCGCCGCTCCCGACTCTACAATGCCCGCCGCTCTGAGACAGACTTCATTTTAGAATTATCTACAATTTTCTCCGAAGTACTGATAATGAGTGAGATACATGGTTGCCTTCCGAGCGAGCGAGCGTTTAATGCGTTCTCGCTGATTGTTATGAGATTTCTTTTGCACACGCGCAACCAAGCCTCTTCTCCGCCTATTGCCTCGCGCTCCAAGACAGAGAAACTGAGTCCTGCGTAAATCTTTCGCGGATATTGGAAGCATTTCTGTATAATAAGCTTTTGCTCGATTCCTTTTTTACTTTTCGAACCTATTCCTTTCTTTGATTTCGCCTTGCGAAACCTGCAAGCGGCTTTGCGAAACTATCTTTTCACTTAGTCTTCGTATAAATACATCCTTATAACCAAAGTCGTTAAACGGCAGACGGGTAAAAACAACGGACGTTCTTGCGGAAATTGGTGCATTTCGTTGCTTTCTTAAAGGCATTTCATTTTACAAATTCTCCTGATGATAATAATTTTAATTTTGATATGGTACATTTAATTGAACTTTTGTACGAAAAAAATTAAGAAAACTAAAAGCAGAGACTGTATTTTAAAAGGTTTAGAGCTTCTGGAATCTCAAAATAAAACAGCTAAAAGTCTTGCGAAACATAAACACTAGATATATGATTGGTGTGGATTTAGATTGGTACTCCAGTAGCAAGTCCGTATTAAGTAGTCTGAAATAATATATTACCTTGTTCAAAAATACACAAAAGAAGACGAAGCGACAGGGCAGAAGAATTCCAAAAGAGGCCACTGCCAAGTATGCAAACGATATCGCTTTGAAATTTATATCAGATTTATAAGAAAATAAAAATACTCGAATAAAAACATGAACTTGTGTTATTTTACAGCGAGGAGATCACTCTTGGAGGTCGCTTGGATGAACGCGAAGAAAAAAGTGTCTTTTGTATGTTTAAGAATTGACGCAGACCGTGCCGTCTTTTTGATTGTCGAAATACATAAAAGCATTTCGTCGAAATAAACTGCAGCTAAGTATGCTTTCTTTTACACAGGAGCTATCTTTCTACTTCTTTTCAGGTCTTCTTTTTTAAATTGTTATATTTTACCTGGCGAGTAGACTTCGGATTATCAATATGGTTGAAATTTTCAAGTAAAATATAATAATTTTAATAATTAATACTGCATTGAAAATTATGTGTTTACTGTATTAAATAATTAAGATACAATATTTCATGTAACTATACTTTTTGCTTTTTCATAGAGAAAGACTCATGTTTTGACGGAAAAGCACATTTTTAGGTTTAGAGAGTCCAAAAAAGTAGTTTTTAAAAAATGTCCGGATGTATGTATGTACGTATGAATGTACGTCCCCCTTAACTACTTTTAAACGACGCCGTGGATTCGCTTCAAATTTCGCGCACAAGTTTCATTTCATTTTTGTGAGG
>UCOM01000732.1:0-63654 GCA_900474385.1 Ormyrus pomaceus | reverse complement strand
TTTAGATTGTCGGTAATGTAAATATTGACACAAAATGGAAACATTGTAGTCGTATTGGATAATAATTTCATCAGAATATTCATTTTTTAGATTTTCAGTTTTATTTTGCCGATTGATCGGATTTTTTTTACGCTAAAAACGGCAAAAAACGAGGCCTCTGTAATTTCTGACATTTCTGACATTTCTGACAGGTATATTACCGGTATGTGTCGAAAACCTCAAAATCGTGTCGGTTACCCACCACTGCCCAGAAGCCACTGGTGGCGCGGCACTGGCGGAAGTACTGTAACAGAACATCTGTTCTCTCTTTCTCTTTCTGGCACATGGTCTGACGCGATTCAACTACTCAAGGCGGACACCGATCGAACCAAGAACGAGCTTCTAGGCACCCCACCCCCATCGTTCTTCCATCCATGATGCTCATGTGATGGGCCTTTACGCCAATTTTCCCATTTTGAATTTTAATATCTATAAGGTTTAATTTTCAGGTAAAAATGGTACTTACCTTGGCTGTGCTGTGGAAAACCTTTCTTAACTTAGAAATAAATAATGCAGAGGGCAATGTTTACTTCTATACGATACAAAAAATCGGAAGTAAACTAATGTTATTATATTAAATCATTATTTGGAAAATTCTATTTAATCCTTTTTAAGATTAAAAATCCTCGTAAATAAAATATAAGTATCGCACATAAAACTAAAGTAAAATTCAAAACTTTCGGAAAACGTTTGCACCACGGGGAACCCCGAAGCTTTCCGAGTCTCTCATGCTGTGCGAAATTTCACTCGAATGGAAATGTCCTTGAAAATTTACTGTATCTAACATTGATGAACAGTGAAGTCGGTTTTATTTAATATATTGGTCTGGGAGTATGCCCTTGAAGAATTTTCATTTTAAAATAGTAAATCAACAGAAAATCTGTTTCTGTATTATCGACTTACAGTTTTGATAATTTATGATGGATGACTCAGTAAGCTGCAGTTTTGTGAAAGTCATTCTTGCAAATGGAAGTGGATGTTAAAGATTTTATTAACGTGAAATATATTTAAAATAACTTGAATAAAATAAAAATCAAATCGACTTTGGTATACTACACATTTATTGCAAACAAATTCTTAATAAAACATGATTATCTATTAAACTTAGGGATAACATATACAAAAATATTACCTTTAATAATGAATATTACCTTTAATAATGAATTTTATCTACTTAACAATACAGCTAATAAAATCTTTCTTACAAAAAAAAAAATATAATTTAATGAGTTAATTTTTGACTTAATTTAGACAGTTTATATTATTTTATCAATGATATTAAATTCAAAAGATATTGATAATCAAAAGATATTAATTTTTTTTTAATAATTATTTTTTATTGATTTAAAAATGTTCATTTCATATACAAAAACGAATAATAAAAAATAAAATCAAAGTCGGAAGTCTTCATAAGTATATATCTTAGTTTAAAAAAACGTAGATAAAGTTGATTTTAGTTACACTTTGTAATGATTAAATTAAATTATATTTTAATATCTCTAATAATAAAGTAAGGGATGAAGAAATGAACTCACTTTTATTTTTTCCAATTTTTTCGATTTTTTTTTTGTTTCATTTATTTCGTTATAATGCACATGTTTCGTGAAAAAATTAAATTCCGTATTACGAAATTAGCATTAGAGCTTCGCGATTTCATTTTTTTTAACTTTCTTTCCTTTTTTTTTTTAAAGTTTACGGTACAAAATTCACTGGGTTCACGTGGCCCAACGCTTATTTGCTTGCGTCTTCGCAAACAAAAATCGCCGTTAGCGTTTTTATTCATATCAATTCATTTTTTACCATTTTTTTTCTTTTTTTTTAACTTTGTTTTATCTTTTTTGTTTCAGTCGTACAAGAGATTTTGCTCAAAAAAATTGAACACCCCTTCGCTCCCACAATCTTAGCTTCATCTTGCGTTCGAGTCATTTCTTCAAAAAGAAATACAAGTTTCTTTTTTTCTTAAAGCTTCGTTGCTGCTCTTAAGATTCAATGTATAAATCTCACACCATTTTCTCGTCGCTTAAATTCTCGATCGAGGATGAAACAAGCGAATGAAGGCGGTGCATGCTTTTTTATTTTGCTTTTTACTCTTTTTTTTATATTTACTATTTATTTAACTCTGTTTACCTGCTTTAATAATCTTTTTTATTCGGCTTCAATGATTTTGTTTCGCTAAGCAAAACACCACACGATTTTATTGTATTTTATTAAAAACTTGCCGTTGGTTTTTAAAAACTGTTTTTTTTCATTCGATTAATATAATAAAGGAGACAAGGCAGATCGAAGTTCAGTCTCCCTACTGCGATCTTAACCAGTCTCTCCCCCTTGAGCTTAATCCCATTGTATTTAAGTGTATTGATATTTTCCTAAGATTGTTAGTAACTATGATCAACTTTGAATTTCACTTAACACATGCATCGTACGTTTTTTTTCATTAATTATTACTTTTTCATAGTCAGCCACGACTTTTTCTCTTCGATGGATTATATACTCGGTCTCTTCGCCTGTAGTATTAAACTAACCTTCGAATTGCTTTATGAAGAATAGCCTCAATCACGCTTTCTTTATCTCTTTCTTAGTTTTTTTTCTAAGGGCCTTTCATTTTAGTTTATAAAGAATCAACTTTTTCAATATGCATTAATCAACATGTTGGAAACATTATTAATATTTGTAAATAAGATTCCGAGAACGCGATCGAGTTGGATTTTTTGACCCCCTTTGACAAAGCAATTCCTAGGTTTTCATTGTATTTCGCTTGATTAGCATTGTTTTTTTTTTTTTTTTTTTGACACGCAAATAAAGATATTATGCACACAAATCACAAAGGGCATTGTAGAGACTTTTTTGTCATACTCTTTCAAAATCTCAAAGAAAAGGATATATCGATAGTCAACGAGAAACAAGGAAGAACGAATATACTTACTCATAAATAGGGACGCGAGTTCAGGTGGTACACTTGTTTTCAAGTTTTTACTTATGTAGAGAAAAAGATTGTGGTGTGCGTGCAAGGATAAAATAGTTTACCACCTTTAATTACGAGACAAGAGTACGGATGGAAACTGATTGTTTAAGAAAAAATGAGACGGAGACCACGTTGGCAAATGATCGATGCTTTTGTTTGTATAGAAAGAAAATTGTACACTTTATTTTCCTGTGGACGGTGCTACAAACTATATAATTTTCACATCTTTTTTTAAAAAAAGATCATGCAAAAGTTTTTTATACAAATAACTTCATTTACATTTCCATTTGACAAATTCACTCGTGGCATTGTCAATTATTAATTAATTTTGCTTACACGGAGTACAACTGCATGCGAATAACTTTCCGAAAAAGAAAATCGACGCAAAGACAATTTGACTGCGTTAAGTTCTTGACGCAACGCAAAACTGCTCTTCGGAGCAATTAATTGACTTTGTTATGACAGAAAAACTTTCGCTCATCGAACTTGTTTATTTTGTCGTTTAATTTCGTTCACTTTTAAAAAATAAGCACAAGTCCAACAAGTTACAAAAATTACAATTTCGTTTCTAGTCGTGAAACGTTAGATTACATCTTGACCCACCAGGGGTTGTGCAAATTAACAGGGACGTTGCTGCCAACGGTCAAACGAAAGTTTACTTAAATTCATCCTTTTTTGTTCTTCGTCGCTTATATAGAAAGAAATGTATCGTCTCTATAACTCGTCCGAATTCATTCGTTACTTTGGTAAAAAATTTTCAAGATTTAAGAATATTTCTTATTTTCTGACTGCTCAACGAATTATAAAGCGACACTTCGTATGCAATTAATCGTTAGATATAAATACTATTACAAATAAAAAAAAGGAAAAACAAACGGGACCATTTTGACAAGCACGACCCAACGCGTTTTAAAGGGTAATAAATGCAAGAAAAAGCATTTAAAACGATTAAAAACGAGAACAAAAAGGTCTGATACCGTGAAACTTTGCCTTTTTTCCGTCAACTTGCAACAAATTTCTGTACGCAGTCTCTGTCTCGCTCCTTTTCAGCTTAAAAAAGTTCTTATTCTATCTACGCTCGTAACGCAACAATAAAAAGAGCTTTTTAGCCCAAATTCATTTATTGCTGTCAATAAGTATAATTGAAATGCGTAAACAAATTTCCTCCCGTTTCTTCTATTTTTTTTTATTTTTTAAAGACTATTCCACCGCTAATTGTCTCGTTTTGTTGTCACACCACAAAGTTGTATTAAGTATAATAAAATAAGCTGACATATTTATTTTTAGCATTAAATAACAGAAATTACAGGACTATATGGAGAGAAGATTGGACCCAACAAATTCACGAACGCACACTCAAGTGCTCCTTTTTTTGGTAAGGTTTCTTTCTCGAGTTGGATTTGCTGCTTGCTCAACAGACGTACTAAAACGAAGAAGTGTGAATTAGTCACATCCAATCTTTTTTCCATATAGTTACTTGAGCATTAATAGTGAGCAGTCATGCTGCTAATGCAAGGAAAAAAGTATGCGCCTTTTACGAGAACCTATGCCATTCTGGTTTAAAAAATGAAACAAAAAATTATGAAATATAATGTAGAATCAAGCAGCAAATGAAAAAAATAACGCGCTTGTGAATTACTTTTAAATTAATCGTAATGCGAATAACTGTGTCTTCCATTGAAGGCTTGCTACGTTGGTCTAACTGCTTTTACTTTTCATTCTAATACCATATCAACGTTATTTTTTCGGTTGTGATTACCCAAGATGTTTAGTTGCTGTTTTCTACTTGTTTTCATTTGTTTGACGCTTTTCTGTTGTTGCATTACGTACCGCAATTCCAGTTGTTATTTTGAATAGATTTCTTAATTTTCGTGGGGAGACTGTGGAGTAGTATTTGCTGGTAATCTTTCTTTTTCTCGCTCTTTTTTTTTTTACTTTTTTTGTTCTTTTTTGCGTTTGTTATGAATAGTTGCTTTTAGTTGTTGCTGCTGCTGCTGGTAGTGTGATTTTTTTTATTTTATTTTTTTCTGTCGCCTTGAGCATATTACTGAAAGGGATCTTGGTTTTATTGTGGCGACGATTGTCGTTGGTTAAGCAGTGCCTTCTGTGTAGGTGTTTGATGCGTTATTCTGCGCCGGCTGACTATCCTAGCAAAACAAATTTCCATGAAATACTGTATATATAGAGCATGACCGTTAACGCTGTTTATTAAAGTGTTTAACTCAATTTTTTAATTTTAAAACTATTAATCTTATTTATTTTTTCATAACTCATGCATTAGATTCTCAGAATAAGGTTATCCATAAATATAGCACATATGCTAAATACACAAGAGCAAATAGAGCAGAAAATGTAAAGAAAAGTAAATGTAAAAGAAGTTTAAAAATTCAAAAAACAAACAAAAAATTTATGATAAAAACTAATATACTACAGCTTGGCCCGATTCAAAAGAGTGAAGTGTGAAGTGCAAATAAATCTATGTTTACCTGTGGAGCAGAGGCAACGGTAATTGCTTCCTTATCTACAGGTGCATTCGATTTCTGCTCCGACTGAAAAGAGTATAAGAAATACATGCAACAGTGTGTGCCAAGCTTTACTACGAAAAAAGGTGTTCCTCGTGGGTTGCAGAAGTACGACGAATATAGAGTGAAAAAAATCATAAGTAAATAAATAATTGAAAAATAAGAAATACGGTAAAATAGGCAGTGTGAAATGTGCATTTACATATGATATAGCATAAAAGCTCCTTTAGTTTTAAAGTTTTTATAATTAAAATTCATTATGAATAGTTACCAAAGGAGTTTCTTTCAATAACGTAAAGTTTATAAGTAAGAGTTTATAAGTAAATAACATAAAGTTTATAAGTAAGAGAAATAACTTTAAGCTCTATAAAAACATTCTCATTGTTTGTATTCTGTAAAATCTTGTCCTCTAGAATTAATAAATTTGATGAAACCTAATCTTGAAAAACTTATGCATGCTAGTAAATTAAATAAAAAAATTATTTCTCTGAAAAGAATACATTTAACAACGCTAGCTTTTTTAACTATAATTCTACACATTATGGGTACAGCATCATTCGATAATATTGACTTGAAAAATAATTAAATGTCAAGAAGCCTCAGTCAAAGTAAATAGAAGGACATCAACCAGAAAAAGAAGTTCAACAGCAAGAGTGCGTTGCGTATGGAGTGCCTACCTGACCATCCTGACTGCGTGGGCGTCTATTGCCGGTACCACCTCCGCGGGCGCCGCGGAAGTTGTTACGCCGGAAGAATCGCCTTGATGGTCCTCCACGGCCCCTGCCACCAGATCTCGGTGCACCTCCACCCTCGCCGTCTTGGCTCTGGTCGCCTGAGGGTGCCGCGTCACCGCCGCCGGCGCCGCCGTTCTCAGATTGTTGTTGACCTCCTGGTCCGCGTCTACCTCCTCGGTAGTAACCGTCATATTGTCGACGCGGCCTGTAGCGTCTTTGTTGGTTACCGCCGCCCTCGCCGCCACTCTGCTCGTCTCCGGTCTTGCCTCCCTCGCCTTTTTTTAAAAACAAATTTCAATAACACAATGAACATCTAAGAAAAATCCTCAAAAAGTGATAGAGTTCTCGAACAATGATATTAATAAATATTTATAATAAAACAGTTCATTTTTGGACCACGTAATAAATTTAAGGGATAAAGGATATTAAGTTTTTAAAAATTTATTTTACTGACTTTAAAATTTAGTACCTTTCGATGAATTTAATTTTCTTTTAATTAAAGAAGTAGTAGAATATTTTAAATTGTAATCCTTATATTTAAATTAAGATGATAAATTTGTTTATTTGCGTGCTTAGGGTGAGGTCAAAACAGATATTGTATTGCCTTAGGGTCATATCAGTATCAATCAAAGTTAGTAACTATTGCATGAAATAACTATTTTAGCTCGAAGCGCGATATAAGCAATTGAGTATTCCGGAAAAAATACAAATGTAGATGTAACTGTAAACCTACTGCTTTGAAAAATTTCAAATAATTCTCTTATATTTTGCTCCTCGTCGATAACGTAAAACAAACGAGGGAAGGTGATTTAGTATAACGCACCAGACTCATATCCTTCCTGGCCTTCGCGAGGTCGGCGCATGGGCCGGGCGCCACCGCGCCTGTTATAATATTGGCGGAAGCCACGACGTTTCTCCGCCGCATAGGGCGAACCCTTGACGGCTTCGCCGTCCGGCCCAGTTACATTGGCCGCCTCGTTGCCCTTCTCGCCTATCACCACGTCAAACTCGACGACCTCCCCATCGCCGACACTTCTTACGGCTTTCTTCGGGTTGTTCTTTACGATGGCAGACTGAAATTTAAAAAGCCAGAATTAGTTACTGTTCTTGAAGATTTTAATTAATATATTCTGATTTAGAGTTACTTACTTGATGAACGAATACATCTTCTTTGGTATCGTTTCTGAAACAAGAACAAACAGATTCTTTTAGTATATTTTTGCACACCTAATCCAGAAATAATATATATGGCGATTACTGTTCTGCTTTTGTTATCTAAATTTTGTTTATTATATAAAAAAAAAACAATTTTTCCTTTTGAGGAGGAGCTATCATCTTAAATTTTCTTTTATTTTCATAACAATTTATAAACTTTTTTGCTTTATCATGCAAACGCATTTATAATTCCTTCTTTTTTCTCTTTGCAAGTCAACTGTGTCTTTTCACGTTAATAATTTTATTGTTAAAATTAAAGAGAGATTGTTTTGCTAATTAAAATATCCTAAAAAACGGATGTGTATATGGACTTTACGATTAATTAAGGCGAACTAGTAGCTAAGATCTCTAATAATTATTGTTTTGTTAGTTGAAAAATAATTCGTTGTTTTCCAGAATATTCCTTGGGGCCGGGTAAAGAATGCGACGCGCACTTATCTCGAGAAAAGGACATTTGGTTTTTACGACCATAGAAAAAAAGAGGGAAAGCGTCTGGTATCGAAAATATCTAGAATTTTCTGTCACCTCTTTATTTTTAAATGTCGTTTAAATAATAAATAAGCGCCTAAACGAATCAAATATTTAAATTCCATAGGTAAAAGGATAATTTATCTCATAAAGATTATTAATAGGACACGCTTCTCCTCTCTAATTAAATTATAAAATAGTATTTGACATACCGCCAGAAAAGTTAAGTAAACATTAGAATCTTAACTATATAGCCTTACAGAATTATCGTATTTAAGGAAAAATATTCAGCTAGCGTTTTTAAGTCCCGCCACTTTCGAAAGTTTGCCTTTTCTCTGAGAGAAAGAGAGTCATAGAAAAAGCAAGAAGCTTTTTTTCTGTTGGACGATCTTGGAGGCTGTCTGTTAGAAATCAACTTGGCGCGATTGAAGAGGTATTCCTCCAAGTGTCCCATTAAGCGGCGAGAAAAATAAGTTAAAATTTTTTCTTTTTAAACCACTTGAAAAGGGCGCGTTATCCCTTAAACATATTGATCTGTATATTGCGTTCGCTTGTATTTTTAAATCTAAGTCTTTTTGAATGAAGCAAATTTTCAAAATAAAACATTCATATTGTCGGTAGAAGTAATATTATTAACCTTCTACGCCTTCCTCTAGCCGGGAACCATCCCCGGCTATAGGATTCGGTTCCCGGCAAAGAAGAGACAAAAACTTGGTACGTCTGCCCAGATGCAGCATGTCCCTAAGAAATTTTAAATAAGCATATTTAAAGAATCTCGTTTTGAACAATCAATATTCAATAACAATAAGTCGATACCCAATAGACAGGGACCAATAGATTAATAAAACGAAAAATAAAAAATGAGTACAAAAAGGAGAAAAAAAGACGACCGAAAAGAGGCCACAAAAAACGAGAAATAAGCCCTCAACTACGTCGAATATCGACGTTCTTAATTATGTCAGTCTCGCGAATAAGCCGCTTTAGCTTCTCTACGTGTGTACGTCAGTGTGCGTAAGCAAACACGCCTTCGGCGAATCTAACCTCTAAGGCTTCGCACACAGCCGCTGGCCGTCAGGCTCGAAGCGTCGAAAAAAAAGGCCGGAAAGCCGCCGCCACCTTTTTTGCTTTCTCCCTCCTCCCCTCCCCCCCTTCCTCGCCGCCCTCTCGCTTGGAAGCCGAGCTTTCGAGACACGCGAAATTGGGTCTGAGTCGGAAAGTAAAGTGGGTTAGCGAACGCGCTTAATTATTCACGGGACGATCGATAATGATATTTTGCATCTACGTAGAGGCGCATAAGCAAGTGCACACAGGCTGGAATCGAGGAGGGTTCGTCGGCAGTGCGCTTCGCAGTTGCGGGGTTCATCGGGAAACGGAAATCGCGCGGTTATCTCGCTTTTGTTTGCCAACGGGTAACGGGCGGCACGGAAGCTGGACACGAAGCCCGGCGAGTAAAAGCGCACATATGCACACGTGCGCGCGAACGAACCGTTGCCGGCGGAGTTGCGCCTCCATTCTCGTTCCTCGGTGCGGCGCGCGCCGTTTTGCACGAGCGCCTCGAAAAACTGCAGTACACCACGTGACTCGGAGAATTGCGAACTATTTTTAGAGAGCTCATTTTGTTAAGATTAAGCGCGAGAACGCCTGATCGCCCGCTATCAATTCCAGCTCGTTGCCGAAACGTACGTCCTTCTTCAAAGGGTAACCGATATTCAGACGCGGCAATGATCAATCCTAATTTCAGCGCGGCGAGGACTCATTGGCACGGAGCCAAACACCGGAGGGGAAGGCATAGAAATGAGAGAGAGAGAGAGCTGCGCGACGTGATGCTCTGCGCAATATAGGTACCTTATGTCAGTTAGGGTCCTTTGTCATAGCTCTCGAGAATGATGCTTCAAGGTGCGTGAATGCAAATAGTGTTCTAACGTAGAAAGAACGTCATTGAAACGAATGCTATATATATATGTCCCCGGTGAAATAATGGTAAACTGCGAAAATTAAAAAATCTAAAGATCCCTGCTAAATATATTTTCAATTATACGCCCATTTTGGAAAGTAACCGATTAAAGATCACTTGAGAAATCAGCAGCGGGAAAACACGAGAGATGAATGATTCACCCGTAAAGTAGCGCAATCTTACGCGAGATTGGTTAATGTGGAAGTTTTCATGCGGGCTCTTTGCCTTGTTCTCGCGAGATATGATAAAAGCTATAAGCTGCCCCTTAACGAGAGCATCAATTTACGTCGACGCCCACCTGGAGAAAATCCTGCGCGAAACCGAAACTATTCCGGATTCCGAGAAGCGAAGATTAATGCCAGGATGAATATAATAATGACGGTAACGGAGCGCCCGACGCAGAGTCACTCTCGCGTATAAAATGAACACCCGACCACGTGTTTCCCACGCGGCTGTATAAATAAGCGCCGGATTTTCGTTGTCTCTCCGCGAAGTATCTTTTATTTTGGACTGATTAATTCAGAATAGCTCTCGAATGCACAAAGATAAGGGGACCTATGTTAATCGAATCAATTCACGTCATTGTTTCGAATAGCGACACTAGTTACATTTGTATATTCGCGAAGAAGGCGCGATTCTGGAAACGTTTTCGACGGGGACATTCGAAAACATTGTTTACCTGCAGTCAAATACATGCAATTCATGGTATTCTAATCGTAGATTCAAGAAAGAATGTTTAGTTATTGTTTAATAGATACAATGTTAGTAATTCTAATTTAAAAGTGGCTAACTTTAATTCACTGATAGATAAAATTAATTGGATAAAAAGTTCAACTGACTTATTGCAAGTTATTTAATGTCAATTCGAAATTAAAAGATTATCAAAAAGTAAAAATGGCAAATCAAGTATATTATAAATGTGATTGCTTTGGTACAAAAATGAAGCTGCACATAAAATTTGAGCAACGGCATGAAGTATAAAAAATCGTACTTACCTATTGATAAACCCGTAACCACTTTTGACGTTAAACCACTTGACCGTTCCAGTCACTTTGTTAGCTGAAATAAAAAAATTACATTAAATCAATGTTCATGTC
Source organism: Ormyrus pomaceus (assembly GCA_900474385.1). NCBI lineage: Eukaryota > Metazoa > Arthropoda > Insecta > Hymenoptera > Ormyridae > Ormyrus > Ormyrus pomaceus. The sequence goes on along the minus strand of UCOM01000732.1, from coordinate 52,663 downwards.
AATCACTTTTCAGATTTATCGAATCATATCTTACGTAATTCTACTTTTTCGCAAGAACAAACTCATTGTACAAATTTCATTTTTACTACTGAAAATTTAGCAGGTATCTTTGCCACATTCAAAATTAAGTGCAATTCGTTAAAGTTAAATGTCCCCGTTTCACGCCGGCGGGAATAGAATTTCCATACCGCGCTGTTAAAATAATTTCTGCTAGGTCAAGAGTAGTTTAGTTTGAAGTGTCCTTAGCATTTCTGATATTCAAAGTACAACGTTTTCGAAATTAGAACTACAATTAGCAGTAATTTTTAAGTTTATTTTTAATCAATTAAGATTGAAAACGGCCATTACGTTTTGTTGCTAAAATTTTAAATTCTTTCATTTCCGTTCCTTCGGTGTCAATTTCCATTTTAATAAGATTCAGAATAAAATTCGAGTAATTGCTACTCTTATCACACGTTATATATTTGAGCAACATTCACGCTAGAAACATTCATCATCTGACGTGAATAAGGTACTATTTATTGACTGAGTACCGAAAATTCCACGAAATAAAGGACTTTGCAAATACGATTACACGAGAGTACAATCCCAGCTGAAAGTTTTCTTCTTGGATTGTTTCCAAAATTGAAGAAGCGAATGGAATCCGCTCGTTATTTACCTGATTTACGAATCAGTGTGTTCGATAGCTTCTAGAACATTCAAAGTTCCGGTTAAATTGAATTAAATAAAAATAGAATTTAATTTTTCGGAATATTTCAAGTCAGAATTTTCACGTTTGCTTTTTATTCGAAATTATCAGGATTTTCGACGGTTCATTCTTGTGCAGAAGAACATTAAAGTTTCACGAGCATCCGCGAGCGTCCCCCCCCCCCCCCAAGTAAACACGGCACCCAGCCTTCTGCCCATATAAACAAATCGGGCAAGTCTGAAACGCGGCTGCCCAACAAGGCGCTTGATGAGCGCTTGGGTCCGTGACGGTAAATGCGACGACGTAAAGTTTAATGACACTGCGAGCTCTCGACGCATCATCTCCTCTCTCCCTCTCTCTTTCTCCTTCCGAAACGACGCGCGGCTTCACGTAGACCTCCATAATCCAGCGAGAAACGACGCTCGGGGAGAAAAAAAGACAGAGACGAAGAAAATGTATAGCATCTTACGTAATCGGAGAAGGGCGAGAAGAAGACGAAGACGGGCTACTCGCGCGCCGTGCGCGACATGCCCAGAATAGACAACGCGGAAAAGGCCCGAGCGTGCGAGCGAGAGAGAGAGAGAGAGACGGACGGACGGGAGTCCGCGTGCCGCGCAGCGCAGCAGCGATGCGTATTTAAATGCTTCGATTTCCGGTCGCGGGTAAAAAACACGCGCGCTTAGAGGTTAGGCTCGCAGAAAATTGAAAGCCACATCGCCAATGACAACCGCGTGAAAACACGTGTGCCTCCGGCCGAGCTTCCGCTCGAGCGATGGCGTCGTTTGGGGCGCGCGCGAGACGCTGACCACATGGCTCTTAGGTAACTCGCGCGCTCTCGAGGGCTGCGTCCCTCCTCGCGGCCGCGCGCGCGCGCGCGCGCCATTACGGCGTGGCCGCGTGCAAGCTAAGGATCGTACGGCTAACTCACCAATAACAGCTTTGTGCTGGGCAGCCTTGGCCTGCAGCTGCTGCTGCTGCTGACCCACCTGGGCCGGGTTGCTCGCTGGGGCACTGGCCGTCGCCGCGGGGGCCGACTGCTGCTGCTGGGGTGGCTGCTGCTGGCTCTGCTGTTGGGGAGCCGCCGCGGCCTGCTGTTGCTCGGGTTGTTTTTCCGAATCAGCCATTCTCGATTTTAGCTTTGAGCTGCTGCTTTGCTTCCTGGTGTTTTACTCTGACCTGCTCGCTCCCGATCTGGGATGGAGAGAGACGATGGTGATGGTGGTGTGTAAGGTGTTGGACACGCCGCTGCCGAACCTAGATGTTCTCCCGTCCGTACGCTAGCACTGCTGGTTCCCTTCTGCAACACGATATTCCCAGAGTGAGCGACAGAGCGTCCACCGGCGCCCCCCCCCCCTTCCCCTCCCGCTTCGCGTTCGCGTTCGCGAGCGCCAGTGTCGAGAGTTCGAGACTTCGAGAGCTGTGCGAACTGCGCGAAAAATATTAATTTCTTTTTTCAAATAATACCAGAAATTATGGAATAGTTTGCAGACTTTGCAATTGTAATTTAAAAAATTGCGGGTTTTATGTATTAGAAAGAAATAAAATATCTATTGAATGCGAGAGGCAGAAAAATATATTTTTACTACTGCTAAATGTCCTCTTCGCCAATAAAATTTATAAAATAATACGTTCGCAATTTTTTTGAGGATTCAAAAGATATAAGTAAAATTATAAAATTTATAGTAAATATTGAATAGATAATTATTTAAATTTAAAATCTAGTTAAATTGACACTATTTTTGCAATCTACTCATGCGCAGTTATTAGTCAATTGAAAATTTGGCAGTTTCCACTCGTATGAATGAGCGTTGTTGGACAAAATGCTCTTGGGACAGCCTGCAGCTGATTCAGGGTGCACCAGACCGCATGTATCAATTATGACTTCAATTTAACCCCATCATTCATCCGTAAAAATTTTTAATAAATATATATTTAATATTTATCACAAATTATAATTTGACATACATTCTATTAAATCCGCAAAAAAATTGCCAACGTTTTTTATAATTATATTATAATACTAATAAATTAGACGGATGAAAGCATTAAAAGAATAGTATGTCTTAAGACGTAACATTCTAATAAATAAAACCCAGTTTTTTAAGTTACAACTGAAACTATTCCGGAATTTCTGGTATTTTTCAAAATAACATTAATAAATATTTTTTTCGCAGTTCTCTCAGCCAACCTCGAGACTTGCCGAGCCTGAGATACTTTGTTTTTCCGCTTTCAACGCCACATGAGCTTTCTCGCTTTCTGCAGTGGCTGGCTGGCTGTACTCCACATTCGAGAAGTCGAAAACCGAGGATAAGGACGACCAATGAAAAAAGGCGCGCCATTTTTAAATTGTCGCGCGAGCCGATTATTTCGGGCACTTTCAAACCCGTATAATTTAAGAAATTTCCAAGAATAAAGAAAAGCTCCAGTAGAAGCTAATTTAATACAGATAGTTATTGATATTGAATTAAATTTGAGTTTATTTACTTGGCTGTTGACAGCTTGCTTTTCTTAGAATTTTTCTAGACATATCGGACATTGTACTCAACTATTCCTTGCAATATATTATACTAAATTCATTATTGTATTTTCAATTAGTTTACTGCAATTAAAACTTCGATTAAAAGTTAAAAATTGTTTAATCAAATCTTATACACGATTGCATCAAATTAAACTGAATAGCAACATTTCAGTATCGTGATTGTAGTTTCTAATCAAGCCGCTTCGGAGTACGGAAGCTATTGCTGTTAAGAACTAATGTATTTCCTATTCAATCGCAATCAGGAACTTTGGAAATGTCAATCCCTTACAATTTCCTTTGCACTACCGCAAGTTGGATAATAGCGAATAGTCCAAATCAATTAGCAATCACATAGGCATTAGGGGGGTGTAAAAACTTGTTGAAAACTTCAATTAACTAAGCTAAATTTTTTTCATATTTTTGGACTCAGCATTTCATTCCTATTAACGTGTCGCACAAAGAAAGAGTAATTTTTAACTTTTTGAGTGAAATTCCGATTTTAGAAGCCCATTGAAACAATTGAATAATTAGTTAAATTTTTTTCAGTGTACTTTTAAGATTAAGTTAGAATTAGAAAACTAAATAGTTTGTAATATATCATTTAATTATTGGAAATTGAAAATTAGATCTACTGTCGCATCAAGGCAACATTTAATAAAGAAATTAATAAAAAAAATTTGAATAACTTTCATACATGTAAAACTAAAAGGTAGCACACAGTCGTTTCTAAGAAGTGAAATGTTTACCTTCATCTTCAATTTACTGACTTAATTATTGACTTAATTAAAACTTTAGAATATGGTTCTAAAAGCTTAAAAAGCAATAATTATGCTGATTAAATGTAATATGAATTTCCGAAAAAGTCAAAATTATGATTATTTTTCGAGTTTTATCTTAATGTCATACAAATTTAAGCGAGAAAAAATTTTTCGATTCGTATTTTCATTCTTCAACTTCGAACTAACATAACTTCGTAAATAATTAATATTTTTTGGTTCTACCGAAAAACATTAATTCGAAAAGACGAGGTCCTGGACGTATTAATTTGTCTCTTATTTATTTATGTACATTTTCATCGATTACTGGAGAAGAGTTGCAAGACCTATTTTTGTACAGTAGCTTACTTAGCCGAAAGAAAATGATTCTTAGATGGTCTTCAAGAAATTTAATTAGTTATAGGGAAGAAAAATTATGTCAAAGTTAGAACAAAAATAATTCATGATTCTCGTTTTATTATCCAGTAACTATCCTCTTATTAGTAAATTATTTTTTAAAGTTAAAGATATAATGAAAGTAGATTTATGAATTAACTTTAAAACAATTGCATTTTTCAGTTCGTACTCTGTAAAAATGAATAAGTGAAACTAACGTAGAATAAGTGTATATACACTTAATCTACATTAATTTCACTTATTCATTTTTACATACATATTCAATAAAGTTAAAACCAGGATATTTTCGGATTTTCCATTTCCTCGTTTCTAAGGGCACAAAAACCTCGACGTTTGTAACATCATACACGGCTAACACGGCTTACCACACAGAGAGATTCTCTCACTGTTTTAATCTTTTCTTATTTTTCCTTCTTCTAGAGGTGAATGAACCTTTGTATTATTTTTCAGAATCTTTCTATCTCGTTAAGGGGTTCGAAACTATTTCTGGAAGTCACCATCATTTTTTTAATTTCTAAATTATTTTGCATGCTATTTTAAGGGTTAATTTAAAACATTTTTATAAATAATCTGAATTAATCCTTGACAAATCATTAATTACTTCTTAATTTATTATTGCTATGTGTACTTTTACTTAATTGTTTAATTAGAAATTAGTTACCAACAAAAAACGGGGAAATAATTTATTGACGAAACCAAATTTTTTTTATGTATAAAGTTTTATTAAATGAAAATACGAGCATTAGAGGTGCTCTTTATTTACATAGCTTAAGTAATCAGCGTTTACATGTATTTTATCAAAAATTTCGTAATTCAACGGTTTTTCACTAAACCATATAGTCAAATTTAAATTTCAAATTCAAGAAGTTTTTGTAAAAAGAATAGTTTTTAAATACAATTTATTAAATTCCAGCGCCAAAGCCTACGTCGTCATTATCTCAAATGGTCGTAACAAGAAAAATAAAATCTCAGAGAAAAATTCTATTGGTCCTTACGATGAATAAACGGAATCGTATAAAATGAGAATTATCGAAAACATAATGGTACAATTCTAGGAAAAAGTGAAAACAAAATAGATTTCGTAGGTTCAAATATGAGAATATGATTTATTCTTTTGATGCTGTAAAAGTAAAGTTTGGTAGTAATTTGAACAACATATTACTACATTTTTTTTTACTACAAAATTATTAAAAACCTTATGTTTCTGAAGTGTTCTTAATGTACATGAAATTCTTATCTGCTATTATTTTAATATTTTCATACAAAGCCATCGATTTAGCTTGGCATCAGACACTTTTAAGCTTATTTTTCTCACACCGCTTGTTTCTGTTTCACTCTTATTAATTTTTAATAATATTAATATAAGTTCATTTTTATTCTGAACAAGCTTAAAGTAATTAAACAAAGCTTTACTATTACGTCGTACACTTTGTCTTATTACGTAAATAATTGCATCAAATCCGACGAATCATTCCTCCTACCATTCACATTTTGCACTTTTTATAATATTAATAATAATATAACAATATAGTCACAATATAATATCCAACAATTCAAAAGCAATCTCAGATTGTTTTTGAGGTTTAAAGCTTCAAGCTTAATTTGGATGAAAAACAATAATTCACATAAAATAATTGTACTTTCTTTTAATGATGCTTTCATCAGTCATGTTTTTACAGGAAGAATCATTCATTCAGTTGATCTTTATAATTATTCTTAAGTTTTATATTATAAACGCTTCCATACAATTTCTTCTATTGTCTCGTATGTACATACGTTCGAGCCATACATACGATCGTACGCCGAAACGGCAAGGAAATTGGAATTGGCAACGAATTTGCAATTTCTCACTTTGTACAAACGCCTGTGCGCTCGCATATAATTTTTATAGCAAATATAGTAAATACAAATAGTGACTCGTTCGTTGCCCTTCCATTTTTAAAAAAAGGGGTTAGCCGTTTAAGATACTCTTTCTCTAACAATTATTTCTGAAAAGTACAGTTCCTAAATTGATAAAAAATTGCGAGGGCAATATGTGCGTATTTATTTACCTATTTTAAATAACTTAAATTACCTTAAGGCGTTCCCCTTTCTTTTCTTATAAAAACCAAAAACATTATGATCTGTGTAGCACGTTATCATTATGTTCCCTTTGTTGTCTTATTTTCATATTTGATATTCGCTAATCTTCATCAAACGTAATTATTTCTTACAAAGAAGTTGCAGCTTCATAATGAGAGTAAGACTTCGTTATAAAATTATCTATAAGCTTCACTCTAAAATGGAGAAGACTTAATACGTGTATAGCTATGCACTGTTTTTACATTTTCCATCATCTTTGTCGTCTTGGTTTGGCGGTACGCGACCGAGGTGCCGACGAACCAGAGCCTATGCTAAACATATTTGCAGTTGGTGCGTTGAATGTAGGCTGTGCAGATCCAGTAAAGTTCATCGTAGGTGTAGCTGTTGGCGCATTGAAGTTGAAACCGGCTGGGAAAAAACAAAAAATATTTTTTTCAACAGAACAATGAACGATTTAAGAAAGTTACAATTTAAATATTGCGATTTAATATATAGAAGCCTAATTTTTAATACAAATATCATGCATCTGACAAATTTAAAAATGATTTAGGCCTGCACTTTTAAACGCAAAAATGAATAATTAACTGACCAGGCTTAGGAGCGTTCGATGCACCAAACTGAAATACTCCACCAGAACTAGGATTACTAGCTGCTCCACCAAAAGAGAAAGGCGTTGCTTGTTGTGAAGGTTGTTGCTGCGTTTGTGAAGTACCGCCAAATGAAAATGAAGAGCCACTAGTTGCAGGTGCACTACTGCCAAAGGGATTAGAGGTAGGTGCGTTTGAACTAGGCTGGGTACCAAATGGTGATGCTCCAGTTGCCGGATTGCCGAAGCTTGATGTAGCAGTATTGGTCGACATTCCAAAACCGCCCGAGGTATTACTACTAGCAGCTGCCGATCCGAAAGCAGGTGGTGCAGTAGCTGGAGAACCAAAACCTCCTGTTGGTGAACCAAATATTGAGGTGCCAGAAGTTGCTGTTGTAGTCGATGCACCAAATTGTGGTGTAGGTTTGATGGCATTAAAACTCGGGAGAGCACTTGAAGATGATGTAGCGTTCATCTGGAACGCGGATGTACCAGAAGTGCTATTGAAGTTAGGTACGGAAAAAGTCGATGAAGAGGTGGACGCTCCGAAAGTCGGAGCGCTTGCACCAAAAGGTAAAGACGCTGGAGCTTTTGTTTGACCAAAAATACTCGTACTGTCGGCTGAACTTGTTGCCTGAAAAAAAATGTTGGTTTCAAGAAAATGTTTTAATTTAAGTCTTGCAAACATTGTACAAAAAATATAATTACTGACCATGTTTGAGGTAGGTGAATTGACGTTACCACTGAACAACCCTGTGGACGCTGGTGCTGCAGTGGCCGATCCAAAGACTGACGGTGTAGCAGCTGTCTTCGAATTTGATCCTGAGAACAAATTTCCTTGAGATTGCTGTTGCGTTGTTGAGCTGCCAAAAGCTGAGAGAGTTGTCGTTGCTGGCGACGAATTAGCTGCTGTATTATTACCGAAAAGGCTTGGAACAGATGAGGTATTTGTGGGATTAGACGGGTCTTTTCCAAAAGGACTAGGTGTGGACGAAGTTACTGCAGCTCCAGTAGATCCGAAAGTAGTTGCGTTTGATTGGGAACCGAAGATCGACGTTGAAGTTGCTGCTGGTGCTGCTGCTGTAGTTACCGGCGCTTTAAACATTGAAGCTGATGCCGCCGTAGAAGTATTAAAAAGACTTGGAGAATTCGCTGGCGCACCAAACAAAGAAGTTGAAGTTCCAAATGTTGACGTTGATGGTGCTAAAATTGTGTAAATTATTTAAAAATTAAATAAAAGCAAACAATCTCCTTAAACTAAATTTATAATACTTTACCAGTTAAGGCGGTGCCAGTTGAAGTGTTTGGAACAGAAGATGGCACAAAAGTGGGCGTAGTAGTGGAACTAGCATTTTGAGAAACAGCTCCGAAAGCAGGTACAGAAAGCGCAGACGCCGTAGTAGACCCAATAGTTGAAAAAGAAGTAGTTGGTGCTGCTGCTGCAGACGCACTGCCAAAGTTCGCTGTAGAAGAAGCAGTTGTCGTGACGGCAGATGAACCGAAAGAAAATCCAGTATTCGCTGGTTTGTTCGCAGAACCAAAAGAAAACATTGGCGTTGTGGTTGCTGGTGTTGCAGTGACTGTACTCGTTGGATTGCTTCCTGCAGAAAACATTGAACTTGCCTTAGACGTGCCAAATAGTGACTGACTAGCGGCAGTGGTGGTAGCCGTACTGCTATTAGCTGTTGTAGATGGGACACTTCCAAAAGAAAATCCGCTTTCTTTTTTTTCACCTCCAAAAGTCGCTTCTGTTGAAAATAATAATTTTCATTTAATTTAAATATCTTAAGCTAAAGAATAATTCTGCACTATTACAAAATTACAAAACTTACGCGTGATAGATGTACTAGCAGGACTTTTTGATAGTGCATTACCAAAAGTTGGAATTGCACTATTACTACTTGTTTCAGTACTATTAGTAGTAGTTGGTGTTCCAAAAGAGACAGGTGCCGAAGCTGTTGCAGTAATAGTCCCTAACTTGTTAGATGTACCTCCAAATGAAAATCCTGTAGAACTGACACTAACCGTAGACTTAGTATTTTCCGTTGTTGCTTTTGGAGCAAACAGCAAAGCACTAATATGGGGATTGTTACTCGTCGCACTTTTAACAGAGGGACTATCGGCTGAGGTAACAGCCGTTGAAGTGATTGAAGCGAAAGTGCTTGGAATGGTAAAACCACTTGCAATACTTTGAGCAACTGTAGAAGTTGTAGAATTAGAGGCTGGTTTAGTCGCTGGGAGACTAACGGTATTACTACCGAAGCTGAAGGATGGAGTGGAACTCGCAGCAGTACCGAATCCACCGAATCCAGATGTACCACTCGTAGCAGACTTTGACTCTACAGGTTTTATTTCCTTGATAGTTGGAAATGATGAAACGCTGCTAATTGCGCTACAAGTACTGAATTGCGTCGTTGTGCTATTCGTGCTAAGCGTTGAATTCGAACTTGGCAAATTGAAAGTTACATGTTTTGTAGTTGGAGTCTTGGTTTCTGTATCAGTTTTTAAGATTGGAACTATTGTTGTTGCAATAGGTGATGAATTGACAGTTGTTGTAGATGTTGTGGAACTTAACGAAGTATAACTTGAAGATGCTGATGGATTAAGTTCTTCCGCATGAATAACAACATCTGGATCTATTTTACTGGCAGCTAAAAAGTCAATTTTATTTGTTGAAATTATTTAGCTATTAAGGTGATTAAAGTAATGTATTGAAAATAACTTACATTTTCCAGAAATAGCTTCAAACATGCTTTTCAGTCTGACTTCAATACTATTTTGTCTCATATTAACAATATCTTGCTTTTTTATTTCATCTTTATCATCAGTCGCAAATTTAGCTTCAATATTTCCTTGTTCTTTAATTAAATTTTTTAATTTTTCATTAGGTTTTTGTTCAGCTTTCATGAACAACTTATCCGTTAATTTTTCAGGTTTGAAAAAACCAGTAATTTCTTTATGAATTTTAGGCACAATTATATTCGTATTTGCTTTCGGCGTTTCTGTTGAAGTTTCCTTCTGTTTAACAACTTCTGGAGATTTCTCTTGTATTTTTATTTGATGAGGTTCTCCAGAAGCAGTTTTTATTGGAACACTCACGTTTAATTGTTCTTTTGAGGTTGCAGAATTTTCTAATAATTGTAGTGCAGATGTTAAAGATGAGCTTCTATTGGGAGACCTTGACGAAGATTTGAAATGTTTTTCATTATCTGGAGTACTGCAACGTGAACTATCCACTGAAAAATATTAAATGTTTGAATTTTTCATAAGAAACACAAAATAGAAACTAAATTAATTAATATAACAATATTAGGGTTTTGGTTTAATTTAATAGACTTAATAAAATGAACACTTACTAGCTTTTCTTTTAACACCAGACAGAACGCTAAGACTGGAGCTAAGGGAATTCAAAATATCGTGACAGGAAGAAGATTTTGATCTTTTTAAGGGTCTTTGAGTTTTTGACTGAGGAGAAAATTCGTCTTCTGATGTTATTGATTCATCTCTTGCTCTTTTTTGCATCATTTCTTCTAGATTTTCTAACTGACCCTCCGATTTTTCCACACGCTTTTTCTTGACTATATCTTGCATCTTGTCCTCTATCGAGGCATGCCGCTTTAGGGACATTACCTTTAAAACTTGAGCTACGCTAGGACAAGATTTTGTTTCTTTGGCTTCTGTAGAAGAAGGGGTTGAAAACATATTAGATTTATCTTGCATGTGACTTTCAGATGGAGAATAATTTATCGTTTCCGGTGGAGCAACTCTAACAGTTACTGGCATTCTTGATCTAACAACTTTTGGGCTTAGAAGTGGTGCAGAACCTGCATTTAAATTAACTTTAGGAAATTGGCCTGTGCCGTATTGAGGCTGATGTGTCAATTTATTACTAGCTTCAGAAGCATATTTTGTCAGTCTTGAAGTAAGTCCAGGAGAACTAACATCTGTATAAACTCTACAAAATGATTAAATTGTCATTTTATTAAAAAATTTTAATGAATGCATGAAAAGTTAAAAGCAATTTTTGTAGATTGAAAGTACTTACTTGGGGTCGATGTTGTATCTTGTTGAAGCCAATAAAGGACCTGCAATGGTTTGTACAGTTTTAAAGTTTGAATCACTCATTTTTGGACTAATGCTATTACCCCAAGGTGAGCCTTTGGGACTATAAAGAGTTTCTTCAGGATGTGATACTGATAAAGTAGGCTGTTTATTTTCACTTCTTAGAATTACAGGCTTTTTAGACTGAATAGAAGAAATTGGGGTGAGAAGACGGAGATCTCCATTTTGTTGAGAAGTCTTTCTCCAGTCAGCCATTGGTAAAGGCGTTGAAGTCTTACATGCTCCATTTAAAGTAAAAGGATAAAAGGATGCTTCATTTCCAGGATTTTTTCGATCACTTAAATCTGCATCCTATTAAAAAGAGAATTAGAAATATAAGATATAAAGAATTTGTAAATTTACTCTGATTACTATTTTAACCTATAAAAGATTTTGAAAAAATTTGAATGCGGAAACAGACAATTGTACAAATTTATGATTAAAATTTTAAGCAGCATCTATTAAATGCTACCTCTTAATAATTACTTTATAATATGTACTTTAATATATTGTTTAATAAAATGTAATAAGTAAATGTCATAAACGAAACTAGAAATTTTTTTAGAATTTAAGCAGTACGTAAATTGAAATAAAGTATAAAGTTAGAAATGATTTGACACCAATACTCTTCTCTTCTTGTTATTGAATAGGAAATAATTAACAAATTTAAATAAATCAATTCTAAAAGTTTTGAAAAGTTAAATGCACTAACCCTGCTGAGCCTATAGTTAGACCTCCTTCCGTTCATCTCTTCTTCGACTTGTAAATCTTCCCTCAATAGTCTTCTGTTCTTCTCTTCCTCGTACTTCCTCTTAATGTATCCAAGGATCTGCTCCAGACTCCTGCGACTAGTACTGCCTAACGCCCTGAGAGTCTCAACGATCTCGAGGGTCAGTTCCTTGGCGTAGCGCAGAAGCACGAGGGTTTGGGGTGCGAGAAGACTGTCGTTGACCAGCAGTGAGTAGCACGTGTGCACGACGAGCACGAGGGCTGAGGTGATAAGCAACAGTGGGCCCCAGGCCACGTAGATGAGAAAGCAGAGGCTAAGTGCGCTCACCAGCAGAATTATTCCCCGGCTACCTCTGTGGCTGTTGCTGCTGCTGCCGCCGCCGCTGTCCGGTTCCCACATATTTCACAGCCCGCGAAGGCGAGCTGCTGCCGTTGTTGCCACTGATTCTGAATGGTTGCTCCGGGGACTTAACAGGCCGTGCGTTCACCTCGGATTGGTTAGTTTTTCGCGCTTCTAATTTCTTGGGCTTTGGTCGAAGTGTGCGTACCGCGTAAGCGGTCAGACGGCGCGTAACCTCCTCATGTTTGAAAAACGGCACACTCACTCGCAGCGCAACGCGCGCGAGACAAACCGCCAAGCGCTGAGGTAGAGACAGAGTTCTATCCCTATCGATGATTCGATGTGTGCATGGACGAAGCACGCGTGAGTGCGCTACTATAGCACTAATAGCACTATAGCACTTATACTGAAGCGCCGCCTGATGAATTTACGTGTGAATCAACAACTAAAAAATAGGGAGTTTTATTATTAAACTTTAGCTCCATAAAGTTTAACAATCAAAACGTTGGTAGAATTGCGCATCTTGGCAGCAACCCGTCTACACTCTACACTGTATAGGCGGCCGCAGAGACCATCTTGGATTTAGTATTTTCCGGGAGTGCGGAGAGAACGGATGTTCAGTTAGTGCCAGCTGCCGAAACTGCTGCTCGAACCATTACAGAAATTATTTAAAGATCTGCTCAGTTTCGCAATCCCGTGAGTACAAAAGCGCAATGGCGAGATTCACCGAAAATTATGCTTTGCCCTGTTTTTATCAAATTTCCGTTCAATCCCATGAACTTTGTGATCTTTTCACCGCTGAAGCGAGCCGCAAAATCGACTTTTTTTCTCACTACTAGAGGCGATCGATAAATTGTATCCCTTTCACATCTTGAGTTCAAACCTGTTTTTTAAACCCTAACCATTCACTGCGATATCATTACTTCCTCGCATGCCCTAACCTATAAAATTCGCAATAACCACTGGCAATATGCGAATTCAATTAGGTTCCAGAATAAGTATCAGCGCTGTTGGTCTCCCGCGTTTACATCGACTTTCTTCCGCGATTAAAAATAGCGGCTTTCTGTAAACAGATAGAAAAGGTGTACTCTCGTACGTACAGCAGGCAGTAAATAAGAATATTTTGCGCGAAAGAGAAAGAGGGAGATACTGTATGCACGCAAGCATACGCACGCAATGCACTACCGGCATTCGGAGCGCGGAGAATTTAGCATCCGGCGCGACGTCATAATTATTCGACTTTCAATTCGCGACCGGCTGGAATGTCACAAAAAGAGAGTCATGAGAATTTCGCGGACGACGGCTAAGATTGAAGTTAGAGCGAAACTTTAATTGACAATTAAAAGCTCGGTTTCGTCAAGCTTTGCAGTGCTTCCAGCGCTTTACAAAATAATTCGAAAAGTAGCTTTAACTAAACTGAATGCTAATGCAATTTTATCTGTCGTAACGAATTCGCAAACTTAATTCTGCAGCACTTCAGTGCACGAATAATTCGACAAAGATTAAAGTATTCCGTTTTAATGCTTCGTATTTCAACGCTCGCATCGTTGGACTGAAAATATCTGTATAAGAGTGTTAAATAAGTTCTGGAATGCTGGTAACATTAGATTTGCACATGAAATACTTACGCTGCTAATAATGAGTTGGACGTGCATTTGAGATATCTTCGTTAAGCAAATTGTTTTATTCCAAAAGTAAAAATATTTATTCGAAACTTCGAAAGCAGTGTGACTTTATGATTTTTCACGTTACACAGTACTTTTTTAGGCGAAGTTTGAAGATGTGCCGGTTTCGAATGTTGCTTTAATAATAATGCAATTCTTCACTTCCGCAATAATGGATGCAGAAAATTGCAAATTTTTCTATGCTTTTGAATTTCATTTGAATCAGTAAAATTGTAAATTCTTGTAAGTTCGAGGAGCACGTTTCAGACAGGTTCATTGTGCTACTATTACGTCCGACTGTCAAGCGCTTTTTTTTTTCTTTCTTCCCGTAAGTGCAAACGCTAATTACTGCATGAAAATCAAATCCAACCAGGTAAACGAATTTCTGCGTGCGCGCGTCGCCAAAAAATTCACGGGAAGTAAGTTCGTTTAACGCGTTCGAGCGCCTACGGCAATTGGAAATCATTAATTCAAAGCGATCTGCACACGTGAGAAGGCCTTAGTTTGTAAATATTATGAATCTAATCTTACGGTTACAGACGTAGACTCTGCCTATCGTCGAATCAAAAACTCGATAAATTTCTAAGTAAGCCGGCCAACTTCCCGAAAAATCCGCAGGCGATCGAATCGCGGCTGTATAACGCGGGAAAAAAGGAGTAAATCCTTGACCCCTAAAAACTGACAGCGTCGAAAGGAGGAGGAGGAGGAGGAGAGAGAGAGAGAGAGAGCATTCGATCCGCACGCGGATGCTCGTCGATGTACAGGTAATTCGCCGCGGGGCGGTGCATTCGTGTGCGGGGACACATGACATCGCAAATGCTAATACGTTTACGCAATGATGCTAATGCTTCTGAGGAGCTTGCGGAAGCGTGGCGAGTCGACGCGCCGAAAGCGTCGCGAGCGCGAAAATCTCGACGATTGAGGCTGTTTGAGGAAAGCGTCAAAAGACGCGAGTGATTATATCACTCGAGAGCGGTGCCATTGAAAGCCTCGTGAACTCGCTCGCCGATCGATGAGCTTACCAGTTTTATCTGTCGAAATAAATCGTTTATCTATAATTGTACGTTTAAACTTACATTTAAATAAATAAATGCAACATCTTTAGGAATAAATTAAGTTTATTTAGTAATTATATGATTAAAACTTCCTCGAAAACCGTGCAAATTTTCCTCAAAAAGAGTTTAAATATTTTACCCTCTAGATAAAATCGTCGGCAACGAAAAACTGAGCATCGCGCCGTCTGGGGAGATATTTTATTTTTTTTAAAAGCTGCATTTAATTTAGTTAATTAATTTTCATTTATTCAACGCTGATAATACGTTTAGATATTAATACTAAAATATTACTATATCATTGCGCAAGTTTACGCGTGATAAGTTGTGAATTTTTCCTCGCTGTTACTTTTTGCTGAGTTTTGGAGCGAAAATTCGTCATATATATATACGATTAATTTACATTCAGACGGCGCAGCCGCCACCGGTCACTCGATTTTCGGCTAAATTTTAATTTCCAGCAATTATTATGCAAAAAATTCAGTTCTTACACCACGCGAACATTCTACCGATCCATACTGAAGCTGCTCTCCTTAGGCCGGGACACGTAAGCTCGCGCAGGTACAAGGGCTGCACCTCCGCTCGATTTCCCTCTCGGGTCGCGCTTAAATATAAGCACGTACATTTTCGGCGAAGGCGCACCGGAGGTTCAAGGTTGCGGCTCTCCTCTCGCCCTGTGTACGTGTGCGTCCGTGCCTCGCTTGTGTTCGCGCGCTCCTTCTCTGCACCGATCGCTGTAGATAGAACGTCGCTCTTTCCCGCTGGCGTGTACCGTCACGTGACCGGACTTCTAGGTATAGAGCCGGCAAACGTCACCGCAGCGCGATTCTAATTACACTTACATTTTACCGCGGCTTCCGTCATTTTGGCTCCCGGTCAGAGGGAGATTTCGGGGCCCCGTCTTTCTTTGCTTGAAAATTCGCTCGGTTACGTAAGGAATTTCGCTGCTCGCGCATAGCGAATCTAAACCGACGGATCAGTTGCTTTTTTGAACGTCTTTCACGGAGAGAATTTAAAATGCAAGATCTTCCTTTGTTTTACGAGCGCAGGTACTTCTAATACCTGCAACTGATATTTATCCATTCGGATGTTGCTGTGCGTTACGCTCAAGCGATTTAACAGTTACCTGAGTAGCAGGTATGCGCCGCATATCATTTTAAGTTTATTGACAATAATTATATCGCTTACTTAAGACTTCCACGCTTTGGCCTCAATTCTCATATTCAGTTATTTTCGTACGTGAAAAAGAAAATGCAATACTGAAAAATATATCGAACACCAGGGTGTACCGTGCTGTACTTAAAAATTTCCTTCAAATACTTTCCTGCTCCCAGAAATCATTAACATAACTGAAGGAATTTTATCAAAATTAGCTGTCCAGAATGTGAAACTTTGTTATTGTAGTCTCATTTAATTGGCGCATTTAAAATCCCGTCCTCGTCGCAGCTTAAATACTATTAATTCACCAAATCTTAATGGAGAACTTTTGCGCACGAGGAAAAGAATGGGGTCACTGGCAAGATACTCGCGTGTCACTGGAAGTTCCTCTTGAGGAAAAAGCAGGAAGTTGCGAGGCGGACCTACAAAGAGAATTAGGATTGGTAATGACATTCCTACGCTCGGCTCTTGAGTTGCGAAGCCGGATTTTTTTTTTTTTTTTTTTTTTTTTTTTTTTAAAGAACGAGTGCACTCTTCTTTTACGTAAAAGGTATGTAACGGAAAATCGTGCTTTGAAGTCTAGTTTTCCAACTTCAAAGGCAGGATTCAATTTGCTAAAGTCTTAGTTACTTTAATTATTAAGATTCACAGTAAAAATCTGACGCCTCAAAACAAATAAGAATAAGATTTAAAGCCACAGCGCACCTGAACGTAGAATAAGTGAAAATTCACTTATTCGAAGCGTACACGCACTTAATCGCCATGTCAAAAGTCTTCCACGTGCAATAAGTGAATATTCACTTATTATGTAATTGACAATCATGTAAGGGCTGAGAAAATTCAAATTTTCATTGTATTATTCGCTTATAGAAAAGTGAATTTTCAACAACTTAACTTTCAAAATAATATTTTTACTTATTTACGCGCGAAAACCGAACCAACCAACCATTTCTCTTATTTAACTTTACGAGAGAACCTTTCCAATCCCCAGCAGTTGTCCAATTATCTCTCTTACAAATGTCAGACCGAGGATTCGAGTGACCAGCGAAAGCTACATATACGACTTTCCATCGGCTCGGCGAATCTATGCGCGAAGCTCCGAAAAACCGGCGTTCGCGCGCCGCTATCGACGTCGAGGCGTCGCACAAAGATAAGGGCGAGCTTGTACAGTTAGCCGCGTGCATACGGTTGGCGACCCACGTGATGTTTCGGAAGTATCCACGCGCTGCTCCGGGCGATCGTATCGCTGGCCCACGGCTTCGTCACGGGTGCGCTCGCTCGCCCGCTTAAAAATTGCGCGAGCCGGCCAAGAACGATCGGCTTAGACTTGCTCTCGGGAAATTTCGCCCTTTCCTCCGGAAAAAAAAAGAAGGAATGTTTATTATTTTTTCGGTAAATTGATGATGCCTGTACAGCAAAAATTTTCTGTTCCAATGCCGGAATTACTTAAGGATATCCGAGAATTGCGCTCAATTATTAATTTCTTACACAATCGATGCTCGGCTTCTTATTTAGCTTTCGAGCCAATAATAATAAAGCGCGTGATTTCTATAATTTATCGATAACGAGATTGAATAATTCAAGCTGAACGATAGTACAGGCATTTAATATAATGAACCACGTGGCCTTGAAAGCGTATCATTCGACGCGCTCGATGGTACGATGCTCGCCTGACGTGTTGCGCGATGACGCTTTACAGCGCGCCTTTTTTTTTCTCTCCGTCAAAGCATTTGTTGAGCTTGTCGTTTCTGCGGCTCGAGCCGCAGAATCTCCTCTCCTTCGGCGTGATTTTTTTAGTTTTCATATTGCCCAAAATTATTAAACTTCTACAGTTTGATATTGATTGGTATTTTCAGTTGAAACAATGTGCCTCAATAAACTTTGCTACGTTGATTCGATATACTAGGGGAGTTAAAGTGCATTCAATTCTTATTGCTATATTAGTTAGCTTGTAGATCGGCGGCTTTGAGTGACATGCTTTCAATGGAGTTTGTAAATTTTTTTATATCGTATTTTATATTTAACGCTGGAAAATAGAAACTTTAGAAAGTAAAAAAAACTTTCCAAAGGTATAGATGCATGTCAATGCACTTAGTATCAAATGATATAGAGAATAAACAATCTACCAGTGATAGACATCTGTTTATACGATTATAATAATTACATCATTGATCATGATCAATCGATAACGTAATTGAGCTCGCTTCCTTGATAGAAAATATAGTAATTATACAGTATTACATAGAGATGTGAAAGTAATTAAACAATGAAAAACCATTAAAAAAAAACAGACTTGACAGACGTGTTTTTCGACTAAAATTTGAAAAAATTTTCGTTATCGTCTTGTAGGCAACTATTCTTCTGCGATAATACTGTAAATAACGGTGTGATTTCTTAGCCAAGTAGAATATTTTTTATGCATTCAATACTCTCATTAGGCTTTCAAACGAACCATATTCACGTCACGACTTACAGGCGATTCTTCCGTTCTGCGCCTCCAATAAGCTTCATGCGAGTTCTCGTACAGAATCGCAAATAAGATTTATTGCTTCGTCGGGACTCCTTTAAAATCTTCTCTCCGTTGAAAAAGGCTACTCCAATGCTGTACTCTCGCCCAGCCGCGAAAAAAGAGCGCACGCCGATCGAGATTGCCAAATGGCGAGATGCAGGTGGCCGAGGCTTCGTCAGATAATGCGGAGCGATGCGAGCGGCACGTGTCGAGCACACTGGTTTTCACGTTTTGGTCGGAGGACTGCGGCGGCGAGATAATCATGGGGGGGATCGTACGATGTTCTCCTCGGCGGTCTTTCGCCTTCAAAAGCCGATTCGGAGATTGCCTCCCTCGTCGAGATTTAGTGTTTCCGAGAGTTGCGCGGATTTATTGTTTCGTCGAGCGATTGAAAATTCATTATCCAATTGAAAATCGTTGCTGAGAGATGCTGATGTTCGAATAGTCAATGCACTTTAGGCAACCTTTTTTTCTCCGATTTAATGAAAATTAAGCCCTAATTTCCCTGCACAAGAGCTGACATTCGACTCGTTAACCCGAAGCACCAAAATTAAATGAAAAAAAAAAGTCTGATTTGGCTACTTGCGCGCAGACGACTAATAGTAATGAAGGATCACCTGCGTCGATTAAGGCAAACCGGTTCTTATATCAGGCAATAAGCGCCCAGAAAAAAAAAGATCTTCATACCCAGGCAAAGTCGAGCCGTACGGAGATCGGTGTATGCGTACACAAAGTTGAAAAAAAAAAAAAAAAAAAACGAGAGTTCGACGCCGCGGAGAGCCGCGGTGGATTTCTCGCGAAGCAAAAATACCGACGCTTATCTGTACGGCGCGAGACTCTATATCCGCGATCGCGGCCGGTCGCTCGGCTTCAGTCGTTACCGGATCGCGCAGCCGAGACGTACTCGCCGCCTGCGAAGCAAACCGCACACACAGCAGAGAGCAGAGAAAGAGAGAGAGAGAGAGAGGCACCGCGTCGCGCTTTCTCTCCTCCGGCCGGTCGGTCATCGATTCGCGCGCGCTTTCACGGCCGCGGTGCGGTGTGTGTGCGACAGCAGTGTGGATCATATTTTTAGTTCGCGAATCGGCCCTCTCGCGACCCCCCTCCCTCCTGCCTCCACCGTCCACTTCACCGATTGATTCGACAAAGTGAGTAAATATACTTATATCAGCTGCGACGGATGTTGTACGATCGTTGCCGATGTAACTGCATTCTGCGGGCTTTCACCAGTTTTTCGTTCTTCTTTCGTTTTTTTTTTTTTTTTATTGGGTTGTCGAAGAGAGTTTTTCTTGCTAATTTTGTGCGTAGTTGCGAAGCGATTTACGTATGTGCGGCAAAGGAAACAGTCTTAGATAAGAGCGAATCTTGAATCATTTTGTTTTATTCAGTTCTCGACTCGCTGTTGTAAATAAAAAGGAAATAACAGAGTGTTAATAATCAGGCTCTTGGGTTAACTTTTATCCTCACTTGTTTACTCTCTTGTTTGTTAAATACGAGTGATTTGAGATTAGGCGCGTACACGATTTTGAATGGAATGTATGCAGAGTAGATGCAATAAGTTAAATGCAACATTAAACGTACAAGCGCATATTTTATGTTCAACAATTTCAGCTGCTGTTGTAATTGAAACGAACATTTTGCCGAAAGCCACCGTGAATCTGGTAGGAAAAAGTTGCGCCGCGCCGTGCAATTATCGGAAATTTAAGAATGGTTATACGCTGGCGATGTCGCAAAAAGCAAGAGTTAAATGTCAATCTACCGCTAGTTCTGCAAAGGAACGAAAGACCAAAAGAGCTTGAAAGCGAGAGGGGAACGAAAGCGAACGACTGGGATAAAAAGAAAACGTGATAATTAATAATCGCGAGCGGCGCGGAGACATGGTGAAACGCGAACAGCCGAGAGAGTAAAAGTTAATGAAGGAGTGTCCGATGCACGAGGAGGAAAATACCTTGGGAAACGCAGACCGACATCGGTTCGTATCGTGAATGAAAGCTCCGGTTCCAGCTCCTTTTGTTACTCTCCCCGCCGGGTGCAACAATATTTATTCCCGCAGTCAGCAAACCTTTCTCGCGAGCTCGCTGATTTTTAAGGTCGTCGACTCGCTTGCGCCTGTAAATTTATGACTTTTCTCGTGCTGCGTGCGCATTGTGTCGCAATTGACTGTACAATTATTGAGCGGAGTGCTTAGGAGCCGCCACATGGTAAACAACGAGTCCCATTAAACTTTTTTCCTCCTTCTTAATCAATTAAGTGAAAAAAAAATTGAAAGATTCGTAAAAAAGCTGTCATCTGCTTTTTGTGCGGCTTGTTATTTGATTTTACGACGGCACTTGCACGTTTTTCTCGTATTAATAGTTCTTGTTTATCTGCGATGAAAATAATGAACCTGATTTTTCTAGTTGCCTTTCGCTTGCGAGAGTCGTTGCGTTGCAATTGAAGTAAAGTCCTTTAGTGCACGGCTATTACAACCTTTAACGAAATTCACTATAAAATCATTCACTTCCTGTTTACCAAAATCGAGCGTCCATTAAAAATTTCAGCTGCCGATGAAAAGCAAATGAAAGTCGAAAGTCGGCGTGTGACAAAAATGTGAAAGTCCAGCTTATATGATCTTTCGTTAAAACGTGTCTGAAAGTGGTGGCGCCTTGGAACTTCGAAGACTGGGAAGCCGACAGAATTTCTTTCGAGGTAGATTTCCGCGTCAAATCGTTAGGAGAAAGAGAAATAAATTTATTAATAGGGGCTTTTTTTCAAGAGAAAACGCTCTAATTAGAAACGTTTGTCGGTTCTCTGCTGCTAAGCTCATTTTAACTGGAGATTCGATTATTTTCTTTTAAAAATTTAGCAATTTGAGATAACGTTATTTTTTTTTCTATTAAAATAGTTTAATAAACTGATGTATTGTAACAGAATCCTTCGTTATTTATCAAAAACTATATTGATTGGTTATAAACTTATATACTTATAATATTGATGGTACAATAAAAAGATTGCGATATGAGCGATAAGAGACGCTGAAAATAATGTTGATTATATTATCCTTGAAAAATCGTCGAGGTTATATTGTCAAAGATTTATACCGTAAGTTATTGTAATTTTACAATTTGGAGGATAAAATTTTGTGCAAAGTTTATTCATGTCTTCAATTTAATAAACTAGTGAAATCGAACGCGCTTCGCGCGTACTATTTTGTTTTTTTGAGGTTACTATTTTTCCGCCAATCACATCAAGAATAAACTGACTTCACTTTCCAACCCATCAATTTTTTAAGGAAGGATAAGGATACCTCATTTATAAAGCAGAAAAAAAATCGTTTAATTTCGAGTAACTTGACGTGTCAGGTCATTAGGAATTATCTATTTCGTAAACAGCGCAAATCTATTTGTATTCTATTTGAATATTATATATTATTAGAGTTTAATTATTTATAACATGTAAATTCTTTCTCATGCGAGGATTTCAAGAATACATTTACAAAATTTATATGTTATTATTATTCATTAATTAATTTTCATTAAACGTTGAGTATATGAAATAGTTATTCATTTTGCTCGTATAGAATGAAATGCGAAGACTTTTTTTATCTTGCTCAGATTGATTCAAAAAGTAGGTCGTATTCTCAAACTCGTCCAAAAGGGCCGAAAGTCTTTTTTAAAATCTTGCCGCTAATTAATAATTCACTTTTCCTTCGCGTTCAATTTGGATTTCTTTATATAAAAAGATTCTTTCTAAGTACAAACCGTAAAATTCTTTTTGGAGAAGTTTTAAGAAAGGTTAAAAAAGTATTTAAAAAATTGTCAAATATTGTAATTTTTATCATTAACGACGTAAAAAACCTAATGCCTAATTACCAGAAAATATCACAATATTACAAAAACATACTATTTATATTCTAGTACATAGTAATTCGATTCTAAATATCTATTTTTGAATGATATACCTGATTGGTATATAACCAGTCTTCGATGTTAAACATTAGAAATGTTTTATTTATGAAGAACGTGTATTTAGCATGATTAGATGTGGAAAACTTGATTTTTTCATTTCACCTTTGCTCTGACACGTGACAGTAATGGTTGAACTTTTTCCTAGTCTCTTTGAAATCATGCTTTTTTTGACAATTCGCGAAAAACTTTTTTGTAAGAAAATGCATTTGTCCAATTTGGCGCATTTCTTTGTAGACGATCGATTGTCAATAATTAGCAGTATTGTTATCGTTGCACTGGTCAGAAGTAAAACACCGTTTATTTTAAAAAATTTGGGACTAGGTAGAATTACATATTTTGTAATATTCTACACCTTTTGTTGGAACTTTCTATATCTCTCAGCAAAACATTATAAATAATTGCGCTTGAATAATCCATATGCAAAAAACATTCTCATTTTTAATATAAATTACTCGCCAAAGTTATAGAAATAAATTTATATAAGTCTTTAGATAAATAGAAAAATAGTTTCGAGCAGCGAATCGCCTGACAAAATAAACCAAAAAAATCTGTTCCGGTATCGTTTGCAGAGTCGCTTGAAAAGTAAGCAGCAGCAGTAGCAGAGCAGCATCAGAATGTCAGCGAAGGCGATCCGCGAGGCGACGGGTAAAGACCTGATAAACCGAAAGTTGAGCGCAGGTACGAGCGCGGCCTTCTGCCGCTTCGTCAGCATCAACGAGTCGAGCAACTGGACGCACGTCGTCGCCGAGAATCCCTGGCTCAGCAGCGAGAGACTGGTGGTCAAGCCCGACCAGCTGATCAAGCGCCGCGGCAAACTCGGCCTGATCAAGGTCAATGCCGACCTCGCCCAGTGCCAGCAATGGATCGCCGAGCGCATGAACAAGGACCAGCAGATCGGCAAGGCCACCGGCAAGCTCAAGAGCTTCATCATCGAGCCCTTCGTACCTCACAAGCCTGTACGTCCTGGTTTTCAATCGTTTACGACAGTTTTAACCATATTATCGTCATTTAATTCATTTTTATGTTTAGGAAGAGGAAGCGTACGTCTGCATTTACTCGCACAGAACCGCGGACACAATCCTGTTCCATCACGAAGGCGGAGTGGACATCGGCGACGTGGACGCGAAAGCCCTCAAGCTCCAAGTCCCAGTAGACTCGGGCATCCCGGATGAAGGCACGATTACCGACCAGCTACTCACACACGTACCTGACGTCAAGAAACCGTGAGTCCTTCTTAAAAGAAATTGTTCACATCTCTCAAAATGGCTTGCCAAACCCATTACTTCCAATTTTACTGATTTTCTTCACTTTTCAGTTTTATCGCCAAGTTCATCGTCTCGCTGTACAAGCTGTACGTCGATTTGTACTTTACGTACTTGGAAATCAACCCACTCGTAGTGACAGACGACGCTATTTACATCCTGGATCTCGCCGCCAAGCTCGATACGACAGCCGATTTCATCTGCCGGCCAGACTGGGGCGAGATCGATTATCCGCCGCCCTTCGGAAGGGACGCCTATCCCGAGGAAGCATACATCGCCGATTTGGATTCCAAGTCTGGGGCGAGCTTGAAACTGACCATTCTCAATCCAACTGGCAGGATCTGGACAATGGTCGCTGGTGGAGGTGGGTTTTTATGGCTCTTGCTTAGGCAGAGTTTAAAAGTCTCTGAACAGTTGAGAAATTTGTTGTTTTTTTACTTGAACTTATTATCGGCTGGTGCCTCTAAGTACGTGCGTCACAACTTCTTTTCAATCGCATTTGTTTATACAAACGCGTGAGAAAGATTTGATAAAATTTTAGCTTTTGTTTCCTCTATAGATGTTTGAAAAATATTTTTCCCCCGTAATATCATTCGCGCATGTAACTTCTTGATCTTTTTGTAAATTTTTTGCAAGCAATTTTGATGATAGTCGCTTCAATTATTTTTGTAATTGCTAATTTTGTTTCAGCTGTTTCTTGGTTTTCGTTGCACTATTTTTAGCTATCTCTACATTTTCCTAGAGAATTGCGATAGCTTGTCATGTTTACTAAATGAAGCCTATAACATGCAAAGGTTAACGTTTCCTTTTCATAAATATTTTTTCATTCCATCTTGTAACTAATCTCTTTATTTTAGACATATAGGAGAACATTCTTGGCTCACACTTATAAAAGCATTGGCTTGCCAAGGCAAATCTAAATTTTCAGTTTCAAAGTTCACCTTGCAATGAACATTTGTAGACAAATTTAAATGACAGAAATTCATGCATACATTTCTTTATATATAACTTTTCTTACAACTTCCCATTTTGTTTATTATATTCATATGTTGAATTTGTGATGAAAAAATCTTTCATGTAAAAAAGTGCTCATAATTTATTATTTATTTTGTAAAGTTTTTAAATAATGATTTTTTATTATCTAATAGATTATGATTTATGTTTTTCAGGAGCATCTGTTATCTACTCAGATACAATTTGCGATCTTGGAGGTGCTTCGGAATTAGCCAACTATGGAGAATATTCTGGAGCTCCTAGTGAACAGCAAACTTATGAATATGCCAAAACTATTCTTAGTCTTATGACAAAGGAAAAACATCCTGATGGGAAAGTTCTCATTGTCGGAGGAGGAATTGCAAATTTTACGAATGTGGCTGCGACATTTAAAGGAATTGTTAAAGCTCTTCAACAGTTCCAACCAAAACTAGTCGAGCATAATATTAAAATATTCGTAAGAAGAGCAGGTCCTAATTATCAGGAAGGCTTGAGGTTCGTTTTTTCACAGAAAACTTCTCTTTTTTATACACTTAATACTCAAATAATTCATGTAATTCATGTAATTTTATATTCGTTGCACGCAGGATAATACGTGAAGTCGGAAAACGTCTACAAGTTCCGGTACACGTCTTCGGACCTGAAACTCACATGACTGCTATCTGTGCAATGGCTCTGGGCAAGAAGCCGATTCCTGATCCTGAGGCACAAGAATTCTCAACCGCGAACTTCTTGCTTCCCTCGGGTCAGGATGTCGGTCCTCCGGCACCGCATTCTGGCTCATCGACTCCGTCCTCGCCGACAAAACAGCTTCGTGTTCAAAAGAGCGATTCCGTCGATGCATCTTTTAAACCACTTTTTAGTAATAAGACAAAGTCGATCATCTGGGGTATGCAGACGCGCGCCGTCCAGAGCATGCTCGACTTTGATTTCGTTTGCCGACGAACTGAGCCTTCGGTAGCAGCTCTTGTCTATCCCTTCACTGGCGATCACAAACAGAAATTCTATTGGGGTCATAAGGAGGTTGGTATTGGATCATTAAATGTCAAGTACCATTATAAAAATACCTTCTTATCCTTTTTTCAGGTACTAATTCCTTCTTACAAGAATATGAAAGATGCCATGACAAAACATCCAGATGCAGACGTCATGATCACGTTTGCTTCATTACGTTCGGCCTATGATAGTGCCATTGAAGCTTTGCAATTTCCTCAAATCAAAACCATTGCAATCATAGCTGAAGGTATTCCTGAAAATATGACAAGGAAGTTGATTCTCAAAGCTCATGAGAAAAATGTAACAATTATCGGACCGGCTACAGTTGGAGGTGTTAAACCTGGTTGTTTTAAAATTGGTAATACTGGAGGCATGATGGATAATATTCTGCATAGCAAATTATACAGGCCTGGTAGTGTAGCCTACGTTTCACGATCTGGTGGTATGTCCAACGAGCTCAATAATATTGTTTCAAAAGGTAAGAGTTTAAATAAGATACTTTTAAATACTTATCTATAAATTTTTATACTATTTTTATACCGAGTTTTCACCCATATATGTACTCCAAGGTATTCAAAGCTCATTAACAATATATTTACATACTTTTTGAGAAAAAACAATATGTTTCTCGTACCTTAAAAAATTCATAAATTTTGCAAAATGAAATAATATATAGAATGTTAAATTTGATCCATGGGTGGTTACCATCCAGTGTGTATTCGAAAGATTAATGAACTAACTACGTGTATAAAATTTAAAATATACCTTCTTCCGCTATTTCAAATTTAAAACGTTCTCTTTATTATTTTATTTAGTTGCAAAGATGAAATTTTATTTAGTTATAAACATGGAAATTGCAATTATATATTATATGTCTAATTTTAATTTCTTTGTTCTAAAATGCTAATGATTTGTCACTATGGTTTTTCCGGGAAAATTTTTTATTGAAACTCAAGAATAAAAAATATCTTGTTTATTTTGTATTTGGTGTTTTAGTTCAAAATTCACCTTTTTCAAAAACTACAATGTCTCTAACTATGCGAATTAGATATCTTGTTACATTTGTTTATAATATCCACCCTTCAATTCACTAGATTGAAATATCATAAATTCGCTAATTCTTTTAGCTTCCAATGGAGTCTTTGAGGGTGTAGCAATCGGTGGTGATCGCTACCCAGGCACAACCTTTATGGATCACATAATGCGCTACCAAAACGATCCGGATGCCAATCTGATCATTTTACTGGGTGAGGTTGGTGGCATCGAAGAGTACGAAGTCTGTGAGGCTCTAAAGTCGGGCCGCATTACAAAACCATTAGTTGCCTGGTGCATTGGTACTTGCGCAAGCATGTTCAATTCCGAGGTGCAGTTTGGTCATGCAGGCTCGATCGCCCATTCAAATCTCGAAACCGCTGTTGCAAAGAACGCAGCATTGAAGGAAGCTGGCGCACATGTGCCAGATAGCTTTGACAATCTCGGCGAGCTCATTCACTCAGTGTACGATCAGTTGGTTAAGGATGGCACGATTGTACCTGAGCCCGAGCTCCCACCACCCACTGTACCCATGGATTACAGCTGGGCAAGGGTAAGCCTTAATTTCTTTTTTCCTAGTTTTTCCAATTACATTACAAATAGGAATATTCACAATTTTAATTTATTTTTGTCATTCGTTGATGGAAATAAACTAATAATACATTGCATTTCAGGAATTGGGGCTGATACGTAAACCAGCTTCGTTCATGACATCGATTTGCGATGAACGAGGCCAAGAACTTCTTTACGCCGGTATGCCAGTAACTGAGGTTCTGAAGCAGAACGTCGGAATCGGTGGTGTTGTCTCACTGCTTTGGTTCCAGCGCTGCTTGCCGGCACTCTATTGCAAGTTCCTAGAAATGTCACTGATGCTTACTGCGGATCATGGTCCTGCAGTTTCCGGAGCTCACAATACAATCGTATGTGCCAGAGCAGGCAAGGATCTTGTCAGTTCTCTTGTTTCCGGTCTTTTGACCATTGTAAGTATTTCACTGAAAAAGCATTGATCACTTTTGTTGCTGTTCTTTTCCAAATCTATAAACGACTTAAAATGTTCAATATTTTATTCTCTTTATTAATTATTATAGGGTGACCGTTTTGGCGGAGCGCTAGATGGAGCTGCAAGAATGTTTTCAGAAGCTTATGATGCAGGTCTTCATCCACAAGAATTTGTCAACAATACTCGTAAAAAGGGGCAACTCATTATGGGCATTGGGCATAGAGTCAAGTCCATCAACAATCCAGATATGAGAGTTAAATTGATAAAAGAATACGTTTTAGAAAATTTTCCTACCAAACCACTGGTTGAATACGCACTTGAAGTCGAAAAGATTACAACTACTAAAAAGCCAAATCTTATACTTAATGTTGATGGAATTATTGCTTGTGCCTTTGTTGATATGCTTAGAAATAGTGGAAGTTTTACGAGGGAGGAAGCCCAGGAGTACATCGAAATTGGAGCGATTAACAGTCTTTTTGTTCTTGGAAGGAGTATAGGTTTTATTGGTTAGTAAATACTTTTTTAATTTTATGTAAGTTAAAAATTTTTCTAATAATTTAAATTATTTAACTTCTTAGGCCATTATATGGATCAGAGAAGGCTAAAACAAGGTCTCTACCGTCACCCCTGGGATGATATCTCTTATGTACTACCAGAACAATATAACTGAGCAGTTTCATTACTATTGTCGTCCATCGTACTCGCGTATCAATTAGTGAATCTCTACGTCATAATGATATTAAAAAAATGGAAACAAAAAATTCTAGACGGGAGTTCAAGGAAACAAAAAAGATATCTGTACAAGATGAATAGGACTCACTTAGGTAGCGATGTTCTAATCAATGGATTCGGCCAACGCACTTGCTATTCGCGTTGTTCCGATTAAAAGCACTGGCACATTTTGCACTATCGAAAGTCCATTAATTGCCTTAATGAAATGAAAGAGATAAATTTATGTTTTGAGAAGTTTTAGTCGCTGTGCGACACTTATATTTTAGGTGGGGCAAGTGAAAGAAAAAATATTGGTTTGAAAAGATCGATCAACATTCCAATTTCTGCATTTTTTTGTCAAGAACCATACGAATGTGCGATAACTGTATTATTCGAATTTTTGTACATATAGACGTCGACTCACCTAAAAGAAGCAGCACAAATGCGGATTTTTTTTCGCATTGCATTAAATACATACTAAAATGTACCCTATGGGAGACGCGAAATGAAATAATTCTTTTTTTTAAGCTTCGGTTAGGTCTGTGTGTTTATTAAAGCAAGTAGGTGAAAAGAACTTTGCACAAGAAAAGTGAACTTTTATGCTTAAAAATAAGAAAACTAGTATGATTATTCGTACTTTAGTATACTTATTCAATATACATGTATAATATTTATGTATGTACGTATTATTATTTAAGAATTTATTTAGCGTCTTTTAAATATTTGCACTAAAAATATATTGTTAACTGTAGGTAAATCAAGAGAATGAATTGGTTACTAATTATAATCATGTTATCTGTAAAAAAAAGTATCGGCTATAGATACTTGGATAATTTGGAGAAATAAAAAAGAATAGCCGAATCTAAAAAAGGTTTTTAATTTATTTTAGAAATTAAGTAATTTAATTAACACTCATCTATTTCTTCTATAATTGATTCTGATAATTCTTCTGCATCCGATCGTTTTTTTGCTTTTGGATTAATGTGTCTTTTATACCATTCAACTTCTGCTACAGCAAAATTTCTTTGTCTACAAAGTTAAAGAGATACAAACAATATAAATAAAACAGTATCAAAAAATTTAATATACGGTTTTTAAATAAATTAAATAAATATACTTTTTATTGTTAATTACTTACACATTATAATCATAATTCGCAGGTTTTCGCACTGGATTCCATTGAGAAACAGGTTTGCTATTAGCAATCATAACACCGCGAATGCAGCAGGAAAGTGCTACTTTATGTATATTATTATCCTAAAATTAGGTTATTAATTAACTAATTTAAATTTACACTTAATTTTATATCTATTCAAATCATACCTTCCATTCTGAATTTAATACGTCAGATAAACTGATGAAGTCTATACCTGCCACTGCACCATCCATATTATCTCCTATTGTGTTAAGATAATTTTCATGTACAAATCTAATAAAAGTATTGGCTTGGCTTTGAAAAATTGATGCTAAATCATCTGGATCATGAACGAATTTCCATGAATTTTCTTTTACACTTTCTAGAATTATAAAAACAGTATAAACATCTTTGTATTTTTTAAATTGTTTTTTGTTTTTTTAATTTATTGTTTCTTTAAAATTCGTACTTTTTGGATTAATAACTCTACCAATTCCATGAAGAAATCCAAGGGTTTCCTCGCGAACTGTACATTCACTGTTAAACTTATGTGTAACTGAAAAATGTAATAAACTAAGTTTTTTAACAGTTTCATATGAAGATTCTTTAATTTATAGTTAAAATATAAAATAACTAATTTTTAGAAAATAGTTTGAACAAATTTTAAGAACCTTTCAGCGATAAAAATATTAAATTTAATAGAGCACTTCTAACATCACCAATTGTGTTTGAAAGTACTTCATCTATTTTATCTTGAGTAACTTGTAACATATGACTAGCTTTGTTATTTAAAATTAATGAGACTCTCTTCATTACATTTTTTAAAGCTGTTGGTGTTGCAGCATTAATACTATAAAAAATATTCCAATGTAAACATATTTTTTTTAACTTTTACCTGTATGATTATGAGAAATCAAAGCTTACTTTATTAAATCAATTCCAAATCGATCACGATTACTTGGAGAAAATAATGTCGATAATAATCTTGAATTTCCAGTTTCTGTACATATAAAAACTAATGGTTCTCTTCCATATTGACAGTATTTTCTAAAATATAGATATAATATAAGAGTATTATTTTTAAAATAATTTTAATATTTATAAAATTCATTTAATTTATTACGTACTGCAATAAACTTGAAAAATCATCTTTCCCTTCTACATAAGTATTTGGTAAGTCTTTAACCAATAATAAGCGTCTAGTGAAATTGGACAATACAGAATTGTACCTTGTAGCTCTAATGAGAAAGTCTTCAAATCTCTCTCCTTGTCGCATCATTCGATCTGTTGGTAAAACATTTTAAAAAATGGACTTTAAAAGATGAATTGACCTTTATTTTTTTGTAACGATAAAGTATTTTCTTTACTGTTTTCATCAATAATCTGATCCATTGGTGTAATCCATTCAACAATTTCAAAATTATTTTCCTTGGCAAGGACTTTAAGAGCTTCAGTTTTCCCACATCCAGATGGTCCAGAGATCACTAAAATATTTGGTTTTCCTATTTTTATTTCATCTTGAAACCACCTATTTATTTCTTGCTGTTTCTGTCTACTAATTGCTAATTCTGCTGGCTTTTGGGGAGCACAAGCAGCTAATAAAGCAGATAAACTGTTATTCAGCTTTTTTTTGAATGAAACGTGAGAAATGAAATTTGAGGAACTTGTATTTTCATTTTCATTTCTATTTGTATTAGATGCATTTTTCTTTTTAGAAAAAGATTCATCAAAATCATCAATGTCAAAGGAGGATTGGAGCCAACTGCTTGCATTTCTCTGCAAGGATTATAACCACACTAGTAGTTTACAATTTTATGTTTTAAGAATAATTAATATATGTCTTTTAAACTGATTCAGCGTAATAACTATTTACTCATTTACTAGAAATTAATAATTGATATTATATTAAAAGTTTATATCGGCATTATATGTACTTACTTTTAATCGGGACATTATATTAAAAATAATTTATTTAACAATATCAATTTAAAACGATTCTAAAGAATTGATTTCATTGTTAATAATCACATTTTTTAAAAAACGAATAAAAACATGTGAATAAAGTCTATCTATATATACATAAACAATTGAAATCAACTGTTGCTTCTGCTTCCCCTCTCTCCGATTCACAATCACGTGGTATTCCGTGCGACGAATTACGAACGTTCTTCTATTGGTCCGTTGACCGTGGTCTTTTCTGTAAGAGCCGAATTACGATTTATGAATCACCAAATCACGACGAAGAATCTGCAAATCTGCATCGGTCAATCGATAAAAAAAGTATAGTTTACAAGTGTTATGAATAAATATGATTACTTATATTAATCCTGCTAACATAGGTAAATTTTGTTACAGCTAATAATTTAAGAGAAATAAAATTATTGTAAATTTTCTTTCAATAGTTAGAATGAATTTTTTAAAAGCGTTCAAAAACTCATTGATACGAGTAGAAAAAAGCACAAAATGATTTTTTAAAACATTTTTTATTAATTGTATTATAATTATATAATTTTAGTTAAATGAATTTCAGCACATGATCATCTTCCATTTCATATAATAACAACTTTTTACACACGTAAAAAAGTCATCTATTCATATATATTTATATAATTAAAAATGTACATGATATATAGCAAATGGCATTTGTACATGTATAATATTTGATATCTGACTTAACATATTTATATAAATTACTAATTCAATATAATTTGCCTAAAAATCAGCCCTAAAATACGTGTTTCCTTTTATTGACACTTAATAAAAACTTCCCCAACATGAAAATGGATGTTAATTTGAAACACATCCTTTTTTTTACTACACGTATTAACGATCAGAATTTGAAAGTTGTTTCCATGGCTCTGATATATTAAAAAAACAACTTTCAAAAATATGAGGAAATATTATTATTTCAAATCGCTCGTGATTAAGTTAATAAAATATTCAATTATCTAACAACATCTGCGCAAAATTATCACAACGTGTTTGGCTAACAAGATGTTCCAGCTACCAGTAATATTTGTAGACTTTTTAAAAGTCTAACATACACATTTGAATGTTCACGTTTATAGATGTGCATCTTAACTATAAACTTATATTGTAATAGATATTTATATAAAAAAATTTGCGAGAAATAATATTTTTTTTCAGGCACTCGCGGTAATTGCAACGGTACAGCCCCTTGTTGTAAAGAAACATGTCTGACGCATTCTGAAGTTCCTTGAAAATTTGTAATTCAACTCCATACGTCACTAGAGTAGCGTTTCTGTGCATCCATCGTCTTTATGTAGTCAGCAGCTTGTAACTCACTCATTTTACCCTTTTCCTGGACTACTTTCAAGAGGATATTGTGCACGTCACGAGCCATGTTCCGAGCGTCACTAAAAATTACATAAATATAATAAATAACAATTTAATGTTAAATATGAAAGTTTCTCAAATAAAAGCTTTGCTTGCTAAACTTACCCGCAAACGTAAATGTGACCTTTCTTTTCTCCAATTACTCCCCACAACTCATCCTTATTCTTCTCCAGCAAATGCGTAACGTAAACCTTAGATGCTTGTTCTCGGCTAAACGCGGTATGCAAAGTTAAAGTTCCATTCTTTACATATTCTTCTAATTCTTCTCGGTAAAGAAAATCTTCATCGCGCTTACGACAACCAAAGTAAAGAATTGTATCGCCTACGTCTTTTCCTAAAAGAAATTTAAAAATTTAAATAATGGTTTAAATGTGTTTTAAAACGAACTTCTATTTTATTTACTTTAATTTAATTATTTTTAAGAAAATTTTTTATTTAATATTAGCACTTGCCTTCTTTTCTAGCTACGTCGCGCTCTTGAATAAATGCCCTAAATGGTGCAATACCAGTTCCCGGACCAATCATAACAATTGGTGTAGAAGTGCGCGATGGTAAACGGAATTGAGACTTGCGCACGAAGATCGGAACCAAGCACGGCGGCTCCGAGGGATGTTTCTGCTTTAACCAAGATGTTGTAACACCCTTATTAACTCTGCCAGTTGGAGTTTTGTACTCCACCACTACAGCAGTAATATGGATTGAATTAGGATGCAACTAAAAATAAAATAAATTGATGATATATCAGAGAATTTTTTAGATGAAATAATTTTTAGATGAAATAATAATTTATAAAGTAACCTTTACCTTGGGAGAAGAAGAAATTGAATAGTAACGGCATTGTAATCTAGGCAACAATTCACATAAATGATCTAAGGCTGGTTTTAAGCTAGGAATGTCTTCCAAAATATGTACAATATTCCTGTTTTCATGAATGACCCATTGTTGATAAAGAGCTTTGCCCTCTGCACTAGTGGAAGCCATTTTCTTTAACTTTTCCTTATCAGCAGGATCGCTGCAATACTCCGCTAATTCCTTGAGAATGTGGGTCCGTGGATTACTGGTAATATCCAAATAATGCGTTAATGCAGTGCGGTATGAGCAAGGACAAGGGAATGGATGCTTTTTCGTTGATTCCTCTAAAAAATTATAAATTAAACAATTAATTAACATCTTTCTTATAAATCAGTTTGTGGAATAAAAAAAATTAAAATATATATACCATCAGTGTTGGTCAAGGTAATAACAGTATCCAAATCAGTTTGACATTTTTCTCCCATTTTGTTGACAAGTTCAGCATTATTTACTGGATAAACAGCCAAGTGATCTCCAGCCTCATAACGCATTTTTCCTGCTTCAATATCAAATTCAATATGCATGCATGATCTTTCTGAACTGGGACCATGCAATTCTCTGTTCACAATGACAGGTGCTAAGAAAGGATTCTTTGCATCATAAGGTCTATAATAAAAAATGAATTGCTTTAAAAAATCTGACTGAATTTGACTCTTTTATTTTTTATAATATACTGAAAAAACTTACGTTCTTTGATTTGTAAAGGAATGAAGGCGGGCAATTTCACCAGTGTAAATTTTATCAATTGGCATATCTTTATGCTCAGTAAGTTTATATTGACGGATGCTGACATCTTCTCCAGCACCTTCAATACTAAAGAAGTCACAAACTGCTGGCCAAAACTTGTCTTTCCATGTAATAAAGTCATCCTCAATACTAAAGCAGAATCATTGGATTAAATTTTTCATTTACAAATTTACAATTTATTATTGTATTAACTTTTATTGAGCAAATTTTTTTATTGTAAAATCATATTAAAATAGTTTTTAAAGTTATATAATTCAATATCTGACATTTGAAGCCTTTAAAATATCTAATAAAACAAATTTTTTTACCTAAATTTTAAACTGAAAAAAATCACAAATAAAAACTTACTTTGCATCATCATCACCAAGACCACATTCAAATACACGGGTGGCTCCAAGTTGCTCTAGCCTATGATCAACATAGATAGCAATTTCATTGTAATGCTCATAGGTTTTGTTTCCAAGTCCAAAAACCTGAAACACAATTATTTTATTTTGCATTTATTCAAAAAAATTAAAGCATTAACAATATTGCTTCATAATACTTTGGATTTGATCAATTTTGAATTCAAATTGAAAAGATTAATGTAGCTCGTAACATTAGCGTTACTCTTTGAATTAAAACAAAACTTCATCAAATCCCTTTTTAAGAAGTCACAGCAATAAAAAAAAGTATTGTTGCACATTAGTCAATCTAAGCCGAAAAGAAATTGTTTTTTTTCGCGAAGCAAAAAAAAAAGGTACCTCAAGCTCGTGCGGCGCGACGAGCGCGACGGAGCTCGTCTGCGCGGTGTTGCTCGCGACGAGTCGGCGACGTAGGGCCGCGCGTGCCAGTGCTTTGACAACTTTCATTATCCGGTAATCATGGCGACCTGCAGCCGAATACTGGCCCTTCTGGAGCGTCAACGAAAAGTAGCAGAGGCTTTTCAGGCGGCGCGTGCACTTACATAAGAGTACGCGACGTGATCACGAAAGCCGCGCCGCGTGGCGCGAGCCAAACTGGTCGCGCGCATGCGGCCGAGGTTAGGTCGGCGTGCGGATCATCCTCGAGGAGGGGGAGAAAGAGAAGCAGAGGGATGTCGCGCGAAAATTGGGCAAGTCGGTCAAGTTTTCTCGTGCAGCGGGTCGGCATGTGAATGTTTTTTTCGCAAAAAGGTTATCCACTGGAATTTTTTCACGGGCAGACAGAAACTGTACATGCGCAGATCATTTTCAATCTTTGAATTTAAAACACTTGCTCAGTCTCAGTTGTAATTCTTATGACGTGGTTAGGAAAATGATTCACGAGGAAGAGCGAAAAACAGGTACAATTTAGCAAACACGTGCGCGCGTTACATTGGTTAAGTAAATATGCAAACGTAAAAAATTTCTTTTCTTAAAAGTTTAGAAATTTAAGCTTATAAAAAGTAATTTAAGATTATAAAAAGAAGACGAATTTAACGATCTATAGTTTTGTTCAAGCGCGTTAAAGCAAAGTACTAAAGTATATTTCGAAAGATGACAGTCTATCATCATGACTTGCAAAACTTGGCGTTCCATTTTGCCTCTATTGAACGAAGTAGATTAGAGTTCACTTTCCTTATAAGTTTATAAGTGTTTTGTTTTTATGGAACATAAGCAAAACAATGAGCCAAAAGAATATCGAATCCGTCACATTTCACTTAATCAATGAATTCGATAAATTCCTATTGCTCCGAATGTCAAGGCAGAGTGAAGAGGAACCTTGAAAGCCGCGAATCTGCCGACTCGGCGTGGCGTTCAAGGTCAATCAGTGATCGTAACAGAAACATACTCACAGCGTAATTCAAGCCGTTGAGATCTGCGTCACCGTTTTTCAGCCAATCGACGAATTCCATGGCGTTGTCGGTGGGATCACCTTCGCCGTAGGTCGCCAGGCAGAAGACGGCAAGGCTGTTGTTGATCGTCTTGAGGTTGACCAGCTCCTCCTGCGAAAGGTAAAAACAGGCTTCGCATTACGTGGAAGAGGCGGCGAGCGTTTAAAGCGCCATCGAGTTTTCGACTGACCATATCGCACTCCTCGGGGTCGGCGACCATGCCCTTCAACTTGTAGCGTATACCTTCCTTGGCGAGCCGGCCGGCGAACTCCTCGGCTGTACCGGTCTGGCTGCCGTAGAAGACGACCAGACTACGACCGGAGGTCTGGAGCTTCTTGATGAACGAGTTTTCGGATGGTTGCGCCGACGTGTACGACGTTGGTCTGCCGAAGTAATATAGAATTTCTTTTATTCGGTTCAATTACAGTTTACTTTTAGCTTCGATCCACGATTATTTACGTGCGTTTTTTAAGATATTGGGCGTGCAGCTTATCAACCTGCCAGCTTTTGACCTCAAGACTCGCAGACAGTTTATGGGTCTTTAAAAGTCGAGGATTATGTTAGTTTGATTAAAATGGCGAAAACCGAAGGCGCGAGCTTAGAATGAGATTACTTACTGAATGGTATAAGACTTGGTGGAAGAGGTGTACTCCTCCGGCTTGTTTCTTCGGAAGAGGTACCACAATGCGAACGCCAAGAGCGAGCCGAGCAGAATTAAGTCCAGAGTACTGAACAGAGGTTCCTCCACCGCGTCCATTGTGCTACTGGGTTCCACCGGTGAATTCGACATCCTGATGGCCTTTGGCTGCGACGCGTCCGCTGTCTGGAAGCATGAACAAATCGTTCCTTAACTGAAGTTACAAAAGAGAATTTATATCTAAATATCTGTTGAAGGGGAGTACTTTGCTTGGAAAGGATGGCCATAACAGCTAAAATTATAAACGAGAAGCCTTTGCATGTTGCTTTTGAAATTGTTACTTGCATGTGAAACAATTGTGTGCGATTTGAAGAATTTCTCAAGAATTCTTTGATAATACTCAAAAATGTTTGTGAAACTTGATACAGTCAAGGCAATTAAACAGCTTTATCTTCGTTGATGGTTGTACTGTGATGAAACAGAACTAATATCAACTATCTCATATCTATTTAATTTTAGTATATAAAGATTTCATTTTGATTTGAATCGGCATTAAAAAATAGTAAAGTAAGTATTTAATAATTAAGAACTAAGTTTAAAGCAAGTATTGTATTGAATTACTAATAATATAAAAACAATTACTTAATTACTAATATTATAAGGAAAAGAACGACTTTTTGAAAAAAAAATAAATAAATTAACTTTATGATCTTCTAATAATTATAAATTTTGAATAAGAAGAATGATAAAGAAAAGTGTTTGATTTAGAATTCCATACATTGATAAAGGTGAACTTTATATACTTATCTACACATTTTGTTATCATTTTAAAAGTTTTAGAAAAAATAATCAATTATGTTTGTCTCCAGTTAAAAATACATTAAAGCTTCTTAAAAACGTATTAATTACAACGTTACAAAGCAACTTTTTAAAAGCAACTCTTTAAAATTCATTAAAATTCTTCGGTAAATACCTCAAATAGATAACTTACGTTACAACGTGCGTAACTTTCGAAATGTCGAAGTCGGAAAAATCGAAACTAGAAGTACCCCCCTCCCCCCCGCCGCTAAGTGTTCAAATCGTCGGGAAACATTTTCGAAGAAAGGTTAAAGACGCCCGAGAGCACTGGACGGTTCTCCAAAACAGCGGCTCGACAATCGAACGAACCGACAGGTATATAACAGAGAGACTACAAACGGAGCTGATGAACTCTCGTAATGCGCACTGCGCCGAAATTCCAAAGCACGCGTCCCTTCTGGTCGTCTCCTCGAGTCAGGTTGGTGGAGGGGGGAGGGGGAAGCAGCGAGGAAACCGGTGGAGCGACGAAAACCGGTATTTCCCGTGCAGCCGCCGCGACGTTTGTGCGGCGAGCTTTCGGAGCCTTTGCCGGGCCGGCTGCTGCCGTCGAATGCTGCGCGTATATACTCTCTTACGTCACCGAGTTTTACGCGCGCGCGCGCCTTTTTGCTTATTTTTGGCTCGGCGCGTTTCGTTGAACTTTCGCCGGCGGGATAGGAGACTCTGCCGGTGCTTCGCTCGCTTTTTCGGGGAGGCGTTTTCAGGCTTGGAATTGGTATTTGGGTTACGGTATTGGTGTATTGGAAAAATATACTTTCCTCAAGGTTATCGAAATCTTGGAAAAGGGGTTTGTTGAGAAATCCGATTAAACTGCGTTAATTATCTATAAAAAAAAAAGATGTTCAATTATTAATTGAATTGAAGAAGCAGCGATTCAAGAAGAAATATAGTTTTATAACATAATGATAAGTTTTCTCTTTTTGTTTTGCAAAATTGAGTGATGGCATACTGCATGCTTGTCATGATTACTTGCGATAAAATATTACTTCCTAATCTTTATACTTATATATACGATTGAAGAGGAAAACTTATCCTATAATTCGGAAAAATAAAAACCATCACTACATCAGCTTGTTGCGCGATTTTTTATATTTACAAACAAATCTGTAATAAAAAAGGTTAAATCTACAAATCTGTATGCATTATTAAATTGAAAGACAATTAAACTACGATGTTTTGTCTCAAAGCAATAAAAGTTTAAGTCTGCACGACTGCTATTTTCTTATTTTTTGTTCTGTACTATACATATACGTATTGTATGATTAAGCGACGATGATAATACGAGTGCCATTCTTTCGTTGTATTTACTTATTTATTTTCCTCATTGACTATACTTGCACTTGTAGATATAGTCGATCATTGCGATAAGTTGTTTAAGGATAACCTTGCAAATTATATTTATAGTCGTTCAATTATTCATTAGATTTTTATTGTGCAGCGGCTAAACGCTTTTAAAAATTCGGTGCATGCGCCTTCTTTTTGTTAAGAATAACGGTAATTAGCTTATCATTCCAATTGATAACTTGTAAAAATTGCATCGATCAATAATTATTGACGCCTTATATATATATATATATTCATTTTTTATCGGCAACAATTTTTCGAAATCCTGTTTGAATTCATCTACACAACGCCATGTGCGCCAAAGTACAAGTTTTCTTGAACTTTAAATATTGAAAAAGTCATTTTAAAGTACTTTTCAAACTCGTCGTTTTTAAAAGCACTTATTTTAATAGCAATGAATACGCGCAATTTTCTACACACAAACTTTTTTCCCACTATCGAACATTTGGAAATTATTTGAAAATGATAATAGTTCATATATCAGCAGCGTAAGTATTATTACATACGCAGCAATTTTTACAACCGGATAGATAATATCCGATTGTAAACGACAAAGACGAGCGAGAACACCGCGCAAGTTTTAACTTAAAATTCCAAGTGCCGGTATTTCTTTTTCGTAACGTAAACTTTCCACGAATCCATTAAAGTACGTAACTACGCCGAGGTAAACGGCCAGTGTAACGTTTTAGAAATGAGAGTCGAAGAAAGAGAAAAAATCTGAATACAAAAGCGAGCAGGAGCGTCTTTGTCGAAATCGACTATTACCTCAGTGGAAATGCAGCTTGCCAGGATACATAATATCATCGTCGCCGCAGTCGATCCTAATAATAAAACCATTATAGCCGCCACCGTAAGTTCGACGTCAATTGACGGAAACTATATAAAAGCTGGAAATAAATTTAAGCGCAAAGCAAAACGATTTTGCTTCGAGAATGAATCGAGAAGAATGACGCGCTTGGAGTTTCCTCTTAGCAACAAAAGGAAGAAGGTTCGACGGAGGAGGATAAAATACCAGTCGTGGAAAAGTGTCTCCGCGGTCATCGGTCGCCCGTCCGATTTGCCCCGACGCGCCAAAGTCAAAAGCGCAGAGCGAGAGAGAACGAGAGAGCTCCACGTATTCGCTTCGTGTGCGCATTACACCTCCCGCATCTCGGCCGAACAATCGGAACGATTCACGGTCTTGCGTCGCCAGTCACGTAGACGAGCGTAAAGCTCTCGCTCAGGTGGGGAATGGTAATTTGCAAGGTCGGCTGACCGGAGCCGAGTTTGGGCTTTATTTCGTCGTAGCGTCTCGTTTCGTTCTCCATGGCGATTCGATAATTTTTTCTTGTTTTTTTTTTTTTTTTGTACCTTTTTATCGTCTGCTTTAAAATTAAAAGCCGCACGGAAACAATGATATAATGCATCGAGTAGCGCGCAGACATCAGAGCGTCGAAAAATAATCGACAGGTGTTCTTTTATTTTTTCAATTAAATTGTTACGGACAGAAATGATAATAGCAGGATAAATAGCGCACGAGATTGCAATGTCAGTGGCAATTTCTCGTTGCGATTTTGCAATGTTATGTACCTAAATCATCCGATATTGCGACGTCATTTCGACGCTTAACCTTACTGTACCTTCGCTATATGTTTGATATTAATTATTTTTTTCGCCTATCAGAAACCGGTTTGCAAAAAAACTGCACGCGCAAAATCAACGTTTACACAGATTAGAAATACGTTTCTGACGGATTGGAAGTTGCAATTGTTAAAAAGAATGAAGACGGTACGCGAGGAAATAAAGTACTTTTCATTTTATCATTAATTGCTCTGTCATTATAATATGCAGAGTAAGCTACTTTTTTAAATTTGACTTGAAAATTACTGAATAATAATTGTCATCTTATAGGAACAATATACAACTTGGGTTTTCTAATTCTATTATCTTCTTCGCTACTTGCAATTGTTTGGAGGTTCGGTATTCGCGTAAATGTCGAAAGATAAGATTATAAATATTCTGCTCACGAAGTGACGTTAGGGATTACCTTATAAACGGCCATCAAGATATAAACACAATATAATGTTCTACTCAACTTTACGTACTAGTCAAAACAGGCCTTGAACCTGACGATCGCTTAGTTATATCTAAATATCTGTACACATCGACGATCGTAGTTAAGGTGTTCTCAATTTCACGCAGCACAACACAGCATGACAAAAGCGGCTTCTCTTCGTACTGTGTAAGTGTAAATAATCGAGATGACTCCGTTTCTTTTCGTACGTTCATTAACGCGCAACCAAATAAGGCTGAAATTCAAATTTGTTTTTTCTATATGGTATCGCAATGGAAATTTAAAGATATGAAATTTTATTTAACGTGGTGTACTGATAGGTTATTAAAAA
Organism: Ormyrus pomaceus; assembly: GCA_900474385.1. Taxonomy (NCBI): domain Eukaryota; kingdom Metazoa; phylum Arthropoda; class Insecta; order Hymenoptera; family Ormyridae; genus Ormyrus; species Ormyrus pomaceus. Next base: position 10,975 of record UCOM01000732.1, on the reverse strand, counting down.
ATATTGACTAAAAAATTAGATCTGCTTGCTGAATTATTGTGAAAAATATTGAAAATATCATTCTCATAAAACTGCAATCAGTCTACCACAATTTTCTCGAAGCAAGCTGTAAAAAGAATTTAATTACTTTCTATAAATGATTCGTTATAAACGAGTAGTAAAATCCAATGCTAATTATGGACTCTTTAATGAAATGTAAAACAAAAAAAAACACTCGTGGCACCTGTGAAACTGAATGTCCTCGTTGTATAATATATAACCGACTCATCTTTTTTTCCAACTCGAGCGTGCAATAAAAGCAATTGCGACCAGTCAACTCAAATACTCGAAAAACCGTCACCTTTCCTCGGCAATCTCGTGCTCATTTTGTCAAATAAAGAAAGAGAAAAAGAGATGGTAAGAGAAAGAATCCTCAATTAGAAAATCTCAATCTTCCGCGAAAAGTTTCCAGGCCCCGTAATTTCCCTCTCCTGATGACTCGGCGCGTTTATTTCGCGCGGACACGTCGCGAGGAGAAATTGCATAACCGAGTCGTTCGCACGCGCGAGGACATTATTATTGCGAAAAGTAATGCAGGAAATCGAGCGGTGCCGCTGGAGTTACCGAACGACTTGATCGTCCGGCTGCGGATGTTATTGCGACCACTTTCACCGTCGATCGCTCGATTTGAAAACAATTTCTCGACTTACTGGCATGCCTGAATATACTGCTTTCATTTCAGAACTTGGCCAATTTTCCTGCACAATTAAGTTTTCCCGGTGCAATTTTAAAAAGAAAAAAAAACAGCCAATTGTAACTTTGTTCAAAATCGGCATCGACCAAGTACAATGAGAGAAAATTAAAAAACCGAAAGTCATGCTTCGGCAATGGTTACGTTATCCCCTTATTAACCACGTAACACAATCCCTGGTGCAAATAACTAAAAAACATTGAAACCCTCTGAACGGACCCAATTTTATCGGTTTTTATGCGACCCTTTCAACAGGTATCGTTAACATTTTTTCGCGAACAATCGTCCAGCAGCACTTTACCAGCACTTATTCCTCAAATCGACCGATCACCGATTCATTCGTCCTTTATCTTACCGGGAAATCCATGGCTTCCTCCGTTTCTCCGTTTCTCTCCTGGTAAAAATGCGCACTTTCTCCGATGGGTAAAGTGCCTCGAGCAGTAAACGAGTCGGGGGACGAGTGGAATTAGAGGAACGCGCGCACTCGATGTCGAATTGTCAAGAGACGCGAATCGCGCGACAAGCAGCGCGACACTGACGCCGAGAGCGGCAAGCTCGGCCGGCCGCGTATAACGCGGCTCTCCGTTTCGTTTCTCGAGCCGCTCGTTTCTCAGAGGGGGGAACTTGACTGATAACGGCGGCCTGTTCGGGGATGATTTTCTGTCGATTGAAATTAGCTATCTCGAACTGCGAGTTTAAAGGAACAGTTTTTCTGGGCGAACGGTATAAAGAATTGATTTATTTCGGTTTTTTAAATTTATTTATTTGGTTTCTTAAACCTTCAGCGGATGGAGATTTGGAAGTCCGCTAAGAAAATGCATAAAAATGAGATCTCGTATCAAAATGTGATCTTATGTAAAGTAACGATCATGGGTCGAGACAGTACATTGGCTTTCCGGTCCTCTAAAGGTTAAACGTTTCATTTGAAATTGTTATTTAACAAATCAATCTGCTCTGTAGATAATTGTTTTCGTAAAACTGATAATTTCGTAAAATAATGATAAGACGTGCTGATAAGTGCCGATACTGTAGGTAAAGAACAAACATTTACTTTGAGATATTAAAGTGAACAATATAGGCTCTTTAAATTATTTTCTAGGGTCCCATTATGAATAACAAAACTTTTTAAGACTTTCACTTTCCGTACAGGTGCAAAAAGAAACCTGCGCTGGTGTGATTACGAAGCTGCGTATGAAAGAGGTGCACAAAAAAAAAGCCAGTCGAGACAAGTAGCTAAGCAAGAAAAGATGAAAAAGTTGGTAAAGTCAGGAATGAATCTTAGAAAATGATTAGAGGTGGAGTATGTTATCGAATGTCTTACGTAATATGACGGAAGCACAATTACGACGTTACGCAAAATATTCGAGCGCCAAGTTATTAAATGGAACAATTAAAAAATATGAAACGTATTAGAAAAATTATATTACGTGGAGACAAGACAGTGACAATTTTATCCAGTGGCACGATAGTACCGCGGAGGTGAGTTTCAGAAGCAGACGACGCGGCACCCGTACCACTATTTACTTTTAATTTGATGTTCGGATTTTTCATTATCAAGAAAATAATGCTTATCAATATTGATCCTAAGCTATTTTTGGCATATCAGCATATTTACAGCTAAACTATGATTATCCACAAAAATATCGGTAATAAAGCTATTCAAGTCGTAATAAACGAGTGTGTAATACGAAATGCTGAAAATCACGTTTTATTCTTCTTCTCCACTTCCGAAAATTTTTAGGACCCTGAAGTTTGCCACACAGCTGCAGTTGAGAATTACTTTCCCACAGCTTTCTATAGTTTCTATGCTGCTCATATCCCGTGAAGTCAGCTACACTTGCTGATATTTATAAAATCGTACTTTGCTCGCGCGCATTTGAATCAGACACCGGTATTTAAATATTTATTTATTAAAATATCGTGAATTTATTACAAATAAATATTTCCTTGCAATTAATACACGATCACTTTATTTAAAAGAATAATTTCGTTAAACATTGCAGTATTCCAAAATGAATTTTATCTCTTAAAGGGCATCGAAAAATTCTGTTTTTTCTATAAGACAATTTTATTGGATCACCTCGTAAACGATGTCTCGTCGTTATGAAGGTGTTTCTGGACACTTAGGCGTTATCTGCAGGAAAATATTTATGGATTGAAAATTTGAATGTTTTACTTTGATTTCATACTTTTTTATCCACTAACATATTTTGGATGTATTTTGCAGTTGCTTTTATTGAAATATTTATATATTTAAACTATATCTACTATGTGATTGACATCATTGGTAATGTGGAATACATCAAACTCGCCTAACCTTTTACTTTGGTTCTTTTTATTAGCGATTTGGAATTACAAAAGTGCTTGGCAAATAAAAGTTTGAAAAAGTATTTAACGCAATAAGGAAATTCATTAAATCAATTATTCTAAAAAAAAAAAAAAAACAAAATCAAATATAGACAGGTTTTTCAAGTATAACTTTTTTAATTTAATTAGAATGAAACAGAAATATTATATTGATTTGTAGAAGATGTAAGTTTATTATCATTAATTTTAATTTTTTTTTAAATATTATCGATAGACGTATATCCGAAAATTTATTGCAATTAATTATTTATATGTAGGTATTGTTAAATTATTCATTATTAGATTTTATTAGATTTAACTTTTATGAAGATTGGAATAAAAATATTTCTTTAATAAGTGCAAAGTTTCAGCTAACTTAATTGATAGTCCTCTTCAGGTCTATAATACGGCGAGTATAATAATAACGATTAGTCAATGTTTTTTTTGTTTTTTTTAAACATTGTTTTGTTTTGTTTAAATTTTATTACAACATTTTTTTCCTCAGTATTTCATTTAAGCTTCCGCATTAATTAAGAAATCTATTTTGGTACTTATTCCAAGGCAAATAAATAGCTTTCTAATAACGCTGCGTGGCGTCTCGACTAACCGATCGAAGACGCAGCCCCCAATTTTTCGTCAGACTTCCTGCAGACTGTTCCTGCATCGAGAGCCGAATGCGCGAGCGTCAGAAGAAGACACAAACGATATGTTTACGCGTCGGCGCCTTTTCCTTCAGTCATCAGCCGAGCCGCATTTACGTCATCCGCACTGGACGGAGAAGTCAGAGCGGCCACGAGGCAGCCAAAAGCACTCGCTCGGCCAGTCTATGGGTCGTGCATGTGTCTACGTGACGAATTTCGCTGCCGCTGAATATTCAGGAAGCACGCGGCAAGAGCAGATGACGCGCAACCGCGGATATTTAAATCGATCACGCGGGTATTTTTTTTTTTTGCCCCTCCAATTGCGCGGCAAGCGAGACGGACGGACGAGTGTGCTGCTGCGATGCATCGAAAAAGAATGCAGCGGAATGCTGCCCCCCCAAGTCAGATTGTTTCGGGAATGACGGCGGGTGGATCCTCGGGCGAGCGATTGGCGCGGAAAGGTTTTAGATGTTTGGAGAGCCCGGTGGTAGGAAAATCTTCAATGAGTTTAGAAATGCTTCAGTTCTGTGAAGGTCGGATTCTCAAGGTCGGCGGAGCTTGATTGATATTCTAGTTAACCGTGTGGATTTATGAACCAAGCCAGTACTGCTCGCAGAGAATTCGTCTCGAAGATTTCAAAGGAAAAGTTCATTTTACACTATAAGTGGAGCTAACTTACAGTACTAGAACGACAACTTATTAAATATATACAAAAATAAACTTGACGCTCGTACTTTCTCTTGTTTGGAAACATATTCATTTTTACAAAACATTTAAATTTATTTCAGCTGCTAATACTTACTTATTTTTATTTATCTAAATGTTTTCATAATATATGCTTATTTTGTTCTATAAAATAGTTGTCAGAAAATTTATATTCTTAATTTATCGAAAATGCGTAATTTTCACCAAATATTTTCAATTCTTTGAAACGCTGTACAACTACTGTATGAAAAAGCGACATAAAAATTCTAACGCGTGTTCTGAAAAGCGTATTTAAAATTCATTACATGAGTTTAGATTCAGGGTCAGAGTCTAGGTAGTTGGCCTCAGCAGCTAACACTGGCCATGAGAAGCTGCATGTATATTATATAAATGATTTTTTAATTGGTTTTGACAGTCTGCGGTGGCTTTACTAGAGAGTATGGTAATTTTTACAAGATTTGTAATTTTTACTATATTGTTTCTGTCAGTGTACATTAGAATTTTGAACCATAACGAAACGACTTTTTAAAACTTTTTCAAATTAAATCTTAATGAATGTTTCACCAATCGAGATAATATTTAAAGACCATTATTTATCTCGAATATATATGTACATCAAATATCGTTTAATGTATATAGGTAATTGAAAATAAATTAAAATGATCGCGAAATGCAACTGCATATTAATTACAGGACTTGGTTGAATTCGTTGAAATAAATTTGAAGTGAATAGTAATTTTCTGTTAGATTTTTTGTTTCCTCCTAACGTTTGAGTCTCAATTGACACTCTTATCAATTAAGGGTAAAAAGTATAAGATAAGATTAATAAAAATACACTATGAAGGAACACACAAGTTACAAATAATTACAACTTAACTAACGTAACTATACTTGCATTATATTAGATTTTTAAATGACTTTTTTTATCGATGCAATTTTAGTCAAAGTGCCTAAATTATAATATTTTCAAATATATTTTACTAATATGCCTATACACATGTGCATTAACAACGCGTCTATTTAAATAATTTGCTAAATTAAATTTTTTTTCTTTCAATGATCTAAATACATTTGAAGTAGTTATAGAAATAGCATGTTTTGAAATATGTGACATTTTAAATTACCACAAAGGATAATATAAATTCATAAAATTTACAAAAAAGCTCGATTAATATATTTTGCTTGAATAAACAACATCTGCAAATCAACCATAATTTACTTCAAAATAATTTTAAATAAAAAAGTGAAAATTTTTCGAGTCCAAAGACAAAATTTATAAAATTTCTCGATTTTAGTTAATGAATAATGAATAAATCATTAATTTACCTAACAAATCATTTACAACTTTGGAAAACAATGTCAGAAGAGGAAAATAAATTTCGTGAGGATTAAACCGGTGAATGATGTCGTCAAAGAAAGTTATACAAATTTTTAAGACCTTGGCGTGACAACGGAAGTAACTTAAAAAAAGTTTTGTTCATTTTAACGTTTGTTGTTCTCGCTCGCATTAAAAATGAATCTATATATAATATTTGAAATATTTTAATATTTTTGTTTTAAAATCCAAAATATCCAAGAAAATTTATGAATATGTAATCTCCATTCATTTTCAATTGTGCATGAAAAATCTATTCATGAAAATGGCATTAGTGAATCGGTAATTAAAGTTTGTAGAACTGAACTTTTAAATATCTTTTAATTGCTTGTTTCAATTTGCCGAAAGGCTTACAAAAATTGAATTGTATACATCGTGCAGAAATCTGGCTTGGAAATAGCCAGTTAGTCAAGCTCTCTTTTTAATCTGAAGTCAGCTTCTGAAGGCCCATGCATTTTTAACGTTTAAAAAATAGATCAGAAGATTGATGAAATTCCTCATTCATAAATGTGAATAAGAGAAAAAATGTATATGTTTATATTTGCTTCAAACGCAAAAATACATTTAAAAATCATTTAAAAACAACTGAAATATTCTTTAAATGAAAAATGCATCAAACTTTGCATATTAATTGATTTATATACTTTCAGATCGGAATAAAAATGAAAATCGCTTCAGAGTGAAATAAATCGACGTTTTTACCCTGAACTTTGAGCTCAGTTGCATTATTCAACGTCTTAAGCAAACTTTGTAGGATGAGAGTTTTATATTCGTTTTCTGACGAACTCTTGTATTTTTTTAGTTGTATGGTATTTTACATGCTTCAATGATCTCTTTTATCAGACAATAATTTTGGTACAACCAATTTTAAGAATGTAATAGATTTTTATCATGCAAATCAAATACTTAATTGTATCTTTGCTTGAAATGTAATGCTAGGAAATAATAGGAATCATTAAAAATTCATAGAATAATTAATTATCGTTGTGAATCATGTTATACAAATTTTCATATTATGCGTCTAGAATACTTTAAAGACAATTTTCATTGTCTATTGCAGTCTAATATCCTTATACATAAAAAATAAATATTTTTTCGTGTTAATTATTCGCAATAACAAACTTCTGGTCTTCACTGGAATTCCGTTAGTCAATCCAATAGAGTAGAAGTACAATAAAAATAAAGGAATAAAATTTAAATTGCTATTTAGTTTTTTATTGAAGTATTTAAAGTAATTTCGTGGACTGAAAATCTGTGAAGCAGTGCAAAGCCAAAAACTCTTTCCAATGAGACAAACAGCATCGTAAAAAAGTACTTGTCCACGTGGGAGCGAAGATGCCGATGGGAGACCGAAAAATGCGCTCCGAGATCCATATACGCGCAGCTGTCAACTTGCAGAACCTCCGGCAGAGCGCAGCAGCTGATGAGGAGCGCATGAGCAAAAAAGATCACCTGTTGCTCTAGATCTCGAAACGTCGCAAGTAAACAAAATATGGGACTAATCTCGCGCGCACTTACCTCGTAAACGGGCTCACTGGAAAAGCTGGATGAGCTCGTAAAGAAGGAGCGTCGCGACGACGCCAGCGATCGAGGATGCACTTACTGACGGGGTGACGGGTGCGCTTGCGCAACCTATGCTCGGCCACGGTGGAGGCACTAAGGCGAGAGAGAAGGGAGAACTGATGGGCTGATAATAGGTGCGCGACTCGTGATCTCGCTCCGGGAATTTTGAAAAATTAATATTTTCTAATTTATTTGCACCGAAACGATTCCTCCTTATTTGCGAAAGTAGTCTCAATAATTTGTTTTTTTGCGGATTTTTCGATTTTAAAATATTAAAGAGATGAAATTTGGAAAAAGATGTTCTTTTTTTCTAGTTTAAAATAATACTAACAAATTATTTATGAATTCAGTTCGTATTCTCCTTTTTTGCGGATTATAAAAATATTCGAATTACAACAATAGTTTAAAAATAATATTGTAAATTAGTAAGAACGATTACTTTTTATGGCAAGATTTGCGCATGCGCAAGCCAGACATGCCGGAGATCTACAGGGTAGGGTTCAACAGATGGTTCCAAATCGTAGACAGACAACCATGCTGGCTCGGTCTCGCGTCTCCCTGATTGGAAAAGTAATCCGGCTGAGTAGCAATGCAGGCCCTGAATAGGTATCCCTGAATACTTTAAGATGCTGTACAGGGGTGTGACGATGAGGTGTAATCCTGGGCATGTATAACTTCCCGTAAAAGGATTCACCGTTTTATTTTTAATTCAGGAAGTTCTAAGGCTTTTAAATGGGAACGGGCTACTTCTTCATCGTCACTGCGATCGACTCACCCAACTCGGGTAGCACTTTAATTTGTACATACGATTAATCGTATATATGCGATTAATTTTTTACTCTAATAAAATACTGCTAAAAAAATAATGACGATTATTTTTGCAACAATCAACGCTTATCAAAATTAAGAACCAGAAATTACCGACATAATAACCTTCAATTGATGTCATTTCTCATTATTATTGAGAAAAGGTGAGGCTTCGATGACTAATGAAGAAAATAATTTAATAAAGGTGCTATCTTTAATAGAAACAATTGTTGAAAATGTTAATTCCGTAGCAAACACTTCTTTCGATAAATGAACTATTTTGAATTTATAAAAATTTTCTTTTTAATATTAATCTTTATAACATTATTAATTGTTAATTGTAGAATTTAATCATAATTATTGTTAATCTACATTAAAATTTTATTTTATGTGTCACGAACTGGAAGGAATATTTCAGTTCAGACATGAAAAGTAATTTTAATCTAATTAGAATATAATTGTAATGGTTTTATTTAAAATAATTATTTTTTAATTTCAGACTTAGAGATCATTAAAAAAGTATGTAAATGATGCCTCATTTTCAGGTAACTTTTATATTTTATAGAATAATTTTTTCGACACTCCGTGGGCAAAACTCGATTTTGCGCACGCTTGAATAAAAACACATGCGCTAAATCAAGCCTTGCACACGTCGTATCAAAAAATATTGTTCAATACACGAGCGAGAAAGTGATTTTAACGGTCACACGAGGATAAAATCACTTTCCCGCACTCGTATCGAAATATACTATTAAACGACGCCGTGGATTCGCTTTAAATTTCGCGCACAAGTTTCATTTCATTTTTATGAGGGGGCCTGAAAATTTCAAGCACTTCTATAGATTAGTTTTTGTTTTATCGTCAAATTTCGATGTTTGAAAAATTTAATTTTTGAAAAATTGTAATGATAGGATTGAGATATCTCAATCGAATAAAAAACATTTTAAAGAGCATAAAAATACCTACGATTTCAAAGAAAAAAATTACTTTAGTTCTTATGCTTCTTATGCTCTTATGGTTCTTTTGCTTTTAACAAAAATGTGTCTTTATTAAAGAGATTATAACTCTTAAATTAATTTATCAATTGCTCTAAAAAATATTTTTGGTAATTAACAATATATAGAAATATAATCTATTCAAATTTCAAGTGATTTTGTCAATTAGTTTTTGAGAAAAAAGCTGAAAACTGACAAAATGAGATTTCTATTTCCAACGATTACGGAAGTAAAAAGGCTTCAATTTTCTTGAAATTTTGAGAAAAGGTAGATCTTTTGTATGTTTAGAGCTGTATAGCTATTCTGTTTATGAAACTTATTAGTTCAAAAGATATTAAGGTTTTATCCATTTTTTTTTCAATTTTTTGAATATCTGTACCTTGTTAAATAATCGGTCTTTTTCAATGATTAAATATTTAACTAAGGGGTCTAGGTGTCGATTGACCTTAATGGGGTTATCTCCAAGTACCAGATCGCTGATGATGATGTCTAATGGTCGCGCTCCGTAGTTTTAGAGTTCTACATGACGATTCACCTTGAGGACGTTGTTTGGCGGCACTTGCTCGCTGACGAAGATATCTAGGTCGCGCGCTTCGTAGCTTTTGGGATCTAGGTGTCGATTTATTTTGAGGTGATTATCCCCAAATACCAGGTGGCCGATGATGATGTCTAGATGGTGCGCTCCGTAGTTTTTGGGATCTAGGTGTCGATTTACCTTGAGGGGGTTATCTCCAAGTACCAGGTCGCCGATGATGATGTCTAAAGGTCGCGCTCCGTAGTTTTCGGGGTCTAGGTGTCGATTTACCTTCATGGGGTTATCTCCAAGTACCAGATCGCCGATGATGGTGTCTAATGGTCGCGCTCCGTAGTTTTAGAGTTATACGTGACGATTCACCTTGAGGACGTTGTTTGGCGGCACTCGCTTGCTGACAAAAATGTCTAGGTGGCGCGCTTTGTAGCTTTCGGGATCTAGGCGTCGATTTATTTTGAGGTGAGTATCTCGAAATACCAGGTGGCCGATGATGATGCGCAAGTGGTGTGCTTCGTAGTTTTCGTCATCATCATCGGCAACCTGGTACTTGGGGATATCCACCTCAAGGTAAATCGACACCTAGACCCTGAAAACTACGAAGCGCACCACCTGGACATCATCATCGGCGAACAAGTGTCGTCAGACAGCGTCCTTAAGGTAAATCGACACCTAGACCTCGAAAACTACGGAGCGCACCACCTGGACATCATCATCGGGGAACAAGAACCATCAGGGAGCATTCTCAAGATGAATTGATACCGAGACCCCGAAAACAACGGAGTATACCACCTGGACATCATCGTCGGCGACCTGATACTTAGAAATAACCACCTCAAGGTGAACCGACACCTAGACCCCGGAAACAACGGAGCGCACCACCTGGATATCATAATCGGCGACCTGGTACTTGGAGATAACCACCTCAAGGTGAATCGACACCTAGACCCCGAAAAGTACGGAGTGCACCACTTCGACATCATCATCGAGGAGCAAGTGTCATCAGGCAGCGTCCTCAAGGTGAATCGACACCTTGACCCCGAAAACTACGGAGCCCACCACCTGGGCATCATCATCGGCGACCTGGTACTTGGAAATAACCACCTCAAGGTGCATCGACACCTAGGCCCCGAAAATTACGAAGTGCACCACCTGGAAATCATTATCGACGACCTAATGCTCCCTACAAAAACTATCGGTAGAACAAAAGCAGCAATCTGAACTGAATTTTAATTTTATTAAAATTGTATGAAATAAATTTATTGAATAATTATCACATTATTT
>UCOM01000731.1:0-63601 GCA_900474385.1 Ormyrus pomaceus | reverse complement strand
AAATTAATATTTACTATTATTATGGTTAAAATTGGCCATAATTTGAGTCTGTCCTTCGGTTACCACAAAACATAGTAATTTTTCTTTTGATGTTTTTCTCAGTACAGTATATCTGCTTAATCCCGTAAGAGTACTGTCCGCGTCTAATATGAGAACGTTTACTCCCCTTACCTCTTCCCCTCAGAGCGGTAGACAATCTCCTTAATTTTAACGTCCTCCTCCTTCTTTGCCTTGGCCTCCGACATTGTACGTCATTTGTGCATGCTTGATTTTCCTCGTTCAATTATATTTTCTAAAACTTTTTTCTCTTGTCTTGTTTCAGGGAATTAGCAGGAGTATGCTGTGAAGTTAGGACTTCCACGCCCAGGTAAGTTTTATTCAAACAGAAATCAATAATTCTTTCAGCGGCTTAGATTTATATATAATGATTTATACATGTCACCATTAGCCGGGAAAAAATACTAAACTTTTTTAGCAAATATTTTCGCCTCGAATGCATTCGAGATGATTAAAGATTGAGAAGGAATGGGAGAATATCTAGTGTCCACTCTGAGGTAGACTTGGACTGAGTTCTAATAAAAGGGTCAGTTTGCAAATAATTATCCAGCAAAATATATTAAATAGTAGACGATCGCACCTCTTCATTTTATCATCGGTAAATTAAAAAAAAATCAACTGAAAAATTGGAACAACTTGCATTACTTAATTTACGGCTATTTAATAATAGACTTACTATTATGTGGTCCTAAAAGTTTTATGGGAGGGAATTATAATCTTCCCGAGTAATTTCGAGTATTTTTAATCGAAAATTCAAAACCCACGAATGAAATGAATAATCTAATAAGTTTATTTTTAATTAATATTAAATTAAATAATTCCATAAATGTAGTTCTCTATCAAAGTTCCCCATATTATCGAGGACGACACAATAGCTCACATGTCTCCAACATTTAGATTCACAAAGATCCATCTTAAAATGATTGCATAGCATAAGTATAACGTAGAAAACGTCAATGTACCGTAGCAACGGAAACTTTAACGTGAAATGAAATATGATGATTCGCGGCACCTAAAATAAAAAGATTTTAATTTAGTTTAGCTGCTTTCTATAGATTAAATGCGAGAATCTTTTTAGATGTTCAAAGTGTTATTTTGTGTTATTTTAAAAATGAATGAACTAAAGTCATCTCTGAGTTCTACAAATTTTCTTATAGTTTTGTAAAATTTTAAATATTTAAATGGCTCCGTTTACATAAAACTTATTCCCCTTTTAAAAAACAGCCAAAAGCCGGAGTAGCGAAACAAAAGAAAAGCAAAATTATTGTAAGTTTATCCGATATTATAAGTTATATCCGAATTTTTCAATCAATTTATTAATGAATTTTGTTTGGTTTAGTTTCAATATTTCTTTGCTCGTTCAAGGTTTCCGAAAACAATTATTCCGCCTTTTCGGACTGGGCTTAAAAGTCCATACAACGACTTAACAGTTAGCAAACTTTTATTTTATTTTCTGATTCAGTGTACGGCATACCGTCCAAATTTCCTCCTGGACGTCGCTGTTTAGAAATGCTATTTTAATGTCTAATTGATACATAATTAAACTGTGTTTATTCGCGAACGATTATTATTGGAATCTGTTTTTTATTTATAAATTCAATGTTTACCCACAATATTCGCTTTATTGCCCTTTTGAGAGATTTTCACTTTATTGACATAGCTTCCAGCTCTAAGTCCATTGCCTCTTTCCTTGATAAGATTTTGATGTATTGATTGAAGTATTGATAAGTTTTATAGTCGCCAGTTATGCCAGCCAACAAATGCGTGATAGTGTTCATCACATCCTAAATTGTTTTTAGGTTCATTCACCACAATCACGGGTTCAATCGTTTTAATTTCTTTTCGAAGTCTGCCGGGCTTTCTTTTTACAGGAGGTTGCTTTGCTACTCATGGCTTCTGCCCAAATTGGTGCTGCGTGCAGCACTGCAGAGCTCGCGACCGATCCGATCAGCAACCTTTTTGGTTGCTTTGGTTTACCTATTGTTGGGTATAATTCTTGCAAGCGCCCGAGCGATGCCATTATACGCCGGGCCACCTTTGTACCTGCCTGGAGCAGGTATTCTTTAAAGGACAGACGCGAATCCTTTTAGTGTCCAAAAAAAAACCTCCTGCAAGTGTAAAATTACTCTCTAAACGCGTAAACAATGAAAAATTTGAAGCTTACTATACCTAAATCAATGAAATCATTTAAAGATAAGCGCCAGAAGTCATTCCACAAATCTCGCAGGAAAAGAATAATGCTTAAATAACGCTCAACATCCGCAGAAGAGCTCATAACTAACTACTAAACCCTAAGCATCCACACTCCGCAAAGCGATCCGAGGAGCGAATAAAAACCCCCTCCGATTCGGGGTAAATAAAGTTTTAAGTTTCCGGCGTCTCCCCTCAAACTATATATCTCCAGCGCCTCCGCATGCGGAGCAACCGTAACAGAGAGCAAAGAAGAAGACGAAGGGCGGAAAAGAAAGCAAGAGCCGCGCGACGGGGAAGGTGAAAAGCGCGCGCGGAAATCAGAGAAAGTGGTATATATCTGAGAGCGCGGGGCAGGGACGTTAAATAACGCGACTTTGGATTTATAGTGATACTTTTATGAAATAACGCTAGTGGCGGATATTAAGCCAGACACCGGGCTCTCTTTCTATCTCTCTCTCTCTCTCTCTCGCCGGGCGCGTATATATACATCTGCGAGGGAGACCCTCCTCGTAATTCACGGAACTTCCGCCGAAAGCTTCTTCGCTCCACTTTTCCACTTTAGAGCCGATGTTTATCGCTCGTTTGCGTAACGAGAAAAGCCTCTTGAGATTCGGAAAGCTGCTCGGGGAACGAGACGCGGCCGGGATGAGCGATTCGAATGCGCAAGGCTCGTATTATTGGCTGTAGGCTCGGGTTCGTCGTTTGAGTTTGCAACGAGTTTTAAAGTGAAAATCTGGGAAAACCTAAATAGACGCTGACTCGCAATTTGAATTGCATATGTCGCGTCGTTTTCTTGTCTCTTTCTAACTTGCACCGCGGTGGAAAAATCAGTCTGAACTATCATGTGCAATCAAACTGATTTTTTATACCAGGGTACTTTTAAAGGGTACATACTAACTAAAATACGATTATTCATGTATAATTAATTAAAACACCGTGAATTCTAAAATTAATTGTATTATATGCAAACAGGAAAAAAAACAACAGAAGCATGAAACTGTAAAAAAGATCAGGTTTTGATAATTGTAAATATCAATATATCAGTATAATATATTTGCCATTAAGCTCATTTAAAAAGTAGGTAATGTTAAAACAACCTCATATTTTCCCCAAAAGGAAAAAAAATATATATATCTGCCGCATCCATTAGCAAAATCACTCAATCCATCTCCGAAACGTTCTCCAAACACACATTCACCTGACTGACTTCTCTCGAGCAGCTACAAAACTCGGCGGCAGAGCGCGAGATTCCAAAAATTAACACTCCACTTCCGGCGAAACTTCGCTTCGCGGAAAAAAAGGAGCAAAAAAAAATAAATAAAAACACTCGCGTCAGCGGCAGCGGCGCGCGTCTTGCTGCGCGCGGCAGCATCTCGAGGGAGAGTCGCAGTGCGGCTCTTTAATTAGCGGAGAGCGGGCGCCCGCCTCGGGGAAAGGGCAAATAATATCGCGCGCATCTGTTTCTGATTATTAATTAATATTAAACGTGCTCGCGCTTGGCTTTCTCTCGCGGCGCTTTTGAGCGCCCTGTATTTTAAGTGATTAAAATCGCGAAAGGCGCTTTTCGGCGCGAGCCGCGGCGGGTCTGCCGGAGATTCTGCTTCGTTTGTCCGCAGCTTGTTTATTGATTGATTGTCTTTTGTAGGTCATTATGATGATAATCCACGAGGAGCTGATATATATTACTGCTGTCATTTTGTCGAGGAGTCGATGTAGGGAAGTGGAGTGGAATTAAAACTATAAGAAAATATCTTTGAAATACATTCATTTCTTTATGATTCGTGTATAAAATTATTTATAAATGCAAAAAATGTATACTTGGAAAATTTATATTTTTTTTTGCAATAAACTTTAGAATTGAAAGCTTGAAATTTTGTATTCTCTTCTTTTGCTAAAAAATTGAAATTATCTTTTTGTTTAATTAAGATTTCATAATATAAAATAATTAATTATTATCAATTAGTTGTTTTCAGAGTGCTTATACCTTAATAAATTGGCTTAAATCTCACTATTAGATAATATATATTTCCATTGCTGTATAAAAAAGTAAAGTTGTATAATAATTATTATATATATTTGTTTTTAAAAAACCCCCCGATTTTCGAAACCACTATTGCCATCTGATGATTATTCATTGTAAAACCGCAAGCATTTTTGCAGATACTATCCGTCGGTAAAGTAAATCTCTAATATTATGTACGGAAAAGCCGATATAACCTATAAAATTTTATTGAACGTCGCCCGCGTGAAAACAGTGTACACAGAACAACACACGTGGGTTGTGCGATGCATGGAAGATTCTAAAATATTGTTGTAAAATATAAATAATTAGTTTAGTAGATTTAATTTTTTAGTCAAAATGCAGCACGACGACGTAAGTAAAGATGCCATCAAAATATATCTCTTTAAATACGTCTAGTTTAAATAATTAACTTTTTAGGTTGTTTGGAGTATCATCAACAAGTCATTCTGTTCCTTCAAAGTCAAGTAAATATTAGGATTATTTTAAAATAAATAATTTTTAATTAACTTTAATACATTAATAATAATATAATGAAAATTTTTATTACAGTACAAAGTCACAGAGGTTTTGTAGAAATGAATATAATCTCACAGGTTTGTGCAGTCGAGCTTCATGTCCTTTAGCAAACAGTCAGTATGCAACAGTTAGAGAGGAAAATGGTATAATTTATTTGTATATGAGGACAGCCGAAAGGTACAGTTTTTAAAATTTTTAAACACTGTTTATATTAACTTATATTAACTAACATATTTTATTGAAAATTTTAGAATTCATGCTCCGAAAAATCAGTGGGAAAAGGTTAAATTATCACGTAATTTTGAAAAGGCAATACATCAAATAAATGAGAATTTGTTGTACTGGTCAAATTTCATAAAATCAAAATGCAAACAAAGGTTTGTCAAAATTACACAGTATTTGATTCGAATGAGAAAATTGAAACTTAGGAGACAGAAGAAGCTTGTACCAATTCAAAGAAAAATTGAAAGAAGAGAAAGGCGCAGAGAAGAGAAGGCTCTTGTTGCTGCTAGACTTGATACTAACATTGAAAAAGAGCTGATGGAGCGACTGAAAAAAGGAGTGGTAAGTAATTTAATGTTGAATATAAAAAATGGATTATATCAGTTCTTGCAACAAATAGTTTTTTATTTTAATGGATATTGCTTTTTAGTACAAAGATATCTACAATTTCCCACAAAAAGTTTTCGACAAAGCAGTTGAAGCTGTTGAAGTTGAAGGAGAAAGTGAAGCTGAAAGTGAAGAAGAGGTAAGCAAACATTTTATTAGTATAGCAGATTTATTTTTAAAATTATTTAAAATTATAAATGTAGTGTATTGTTAAAACTTATAATAAAAAATTGTAGGAAGAGAAACACGAAATTGAAAAGGAAGTTGAAATGGAATTGGAAGCTGATGAAAAAGCAGAGAAAAATGCTACTCAATTTGTTGCAGCTGATAGTGATGATGATGATGATGAAGATGATGAATATGAATATGAAGTAGAATCTATGGTTTGTGTGCATAAAACTGTAGAACAATATTCTTAATATTTTAAACATTAATTAAACGTTAATTTTGTTGCAGGATGAAGAAAGTGATTCTGGTTTGAGAGAAGAAGTTGAATTGTCAAGTGACTTTGAATCTGATGAAAGTGATATTGAGGTTCGCTATATAATAATTTTTAATTTATTTAAAAAAAAAAAATTTATTTTACGATGAAAAGAATTGCAACCAATTATAATTTCAATGTTTATTTTTCAGGATACTGTTGCTTCAACAAGTAAAGGTGTGAAGAAACCTAAAGTAACAAAGAAAGGCAAATCTCCTGCTAAATCAAAAGCAAGGCCAAAGGTGGAAATCGAATATGAAATTGAAGATGAATCAGTACGAGAAAAAGCTAGATAGTCGACTATTATTCGTAATTAATTTTGTAATAAATCGTTTTAAAATTATTTTTAAAATATTTTAAGAGTCGTTATTAAAATATTTTTTAAATATTAATTATAATTCCAATCAATATTTTGTTTCATAGAACTATTTACATGATCGCAGATTACATTAAAATTTAATGTAAATTTTACAAAATACTGAATCATTACGCATTTATAAAATGCTGTTGATAAATTTTTATAAATAATATAAATATCTAAAAAAAAGTGCTTGACTTCTCATTAGACAGTAAAAAAAAGTTAAAAAACCAATCTTCTTAAAAATGTTTTATTTCAATGAAAAACATTGTTATAATCATTTTAGTACATATAAAAATATAAATTTTCTTAACACTAACTGGGTAGAAAAGATAGTGAAAGAACCTAACTATTAAAAATTGTTATCGTACTCGCTTATACGAACTATCTCCGTAATACTTTCGATTACAGTGGGTTAAAGCGCTTAACATATAATACTTCGGTAACAAAGTTTCGATCTTCCTCTTTGCTCTACATCCAGCCTTGCCTGACGTACGTCAGTATCATGTTGTACCACTTGTCGTAGCCGAGCTTGTTAATGTTGCTGTAAATGACGACGTTGTCCAACTGGCTGGGGTCGTAAGAGTTTTTATCGATCTCGGCGTTGAAGAACTTGATGGCCAGGATGTTGTGGAAGAACTCGAGTCTGGCGTCGATCTTCAGCTGCTCGTCGAAGGACTCCCTGCTGAACGGTTTGACATCGCACTTGAGCCTCTTCAACGCGCCGACGAACGTGTCGTAATAGAGGTCCAGCAGTTCTCCGAGGTGATCCCTCATAACTTCGTCGGTGGTGCTGGTGCAGAGGAAGTACGGTAGGTCCCTGAGCGGACTGTTGTACGCGTAGTTCTGAAAGTCGATGAATTTCACGCTATCAACCTTTCCGTTTTTGTCATTGTGGTAGAGGATGTTGTTGGTCCAGCAGTCGTAGTGGGCTATGCTGAGCCAGGGTTCCTGGGCGATGTAGCCAAAGAAGTCCTTGGCGAAGTCGTCCAGTGGGCCGAGTAGTTTCTCGATCCGCTCGCTTAGCGCGGCGATTCGCGAGTCTCTGTGCATCATGTCGAAGAGTACGTCGAAGACGTTCGGCTTGTCCGGGTCTTGTTTGAACGGCACCACTTTCGCGTACTCGAGCACCTCGTTCTCAAAGAAGGCTGGACGGTGATGCTTGCAAGCGATGCATAAGGCGTGGAAGCGCGACAGGCTTCTGATTGCGGCTTCCGCGTGTTCGTAGTCCAATCCTGAAATGTTCAGATTTCAGGAATTAGTGTAGCTCTTACAAGAAAATTTTATCAAAGGATTTATTTATTCTTCAGTAGTTTACAATTAATATAGCACTTATGCAATATCTGGAGTGTAATAAATAATAAATCAAACGAATGCAGTGAATTAGTAAGCAACTCAAGATTGTAATCTAATTTTAATAAATCAAGTATCTTTTTAGTAAAGTGGTAACAGACCTTGCCGTAAACCAAAAAATTTACCAATACCAAAAAAGGTACCAATTCGCGCGTTGATTTTTTTTTCATTTAAATACTATTTAATTTTTTCAATTTTAGTGCCAAATCAAAGAATAATTATTAAAATAAAAAAGCAGTAAATCATTTAAATTGTGCCCTAATTAAATAAATCATATTTTAATTCCGATAGCAATGACTGAAAGCCGATGCTTTTTCATTGTAATAATTATTCCTTGATTTGGCATTGAACAAAAGTTAAAAAAATAATTAAAAAACTGTTTACAGTTCTTTTTATAACGGATACTGTAAATAGTAAAAAAGTTTTTACATTTTTCATCGTGTTTTACCAATCTAAATCGGCGTGAACAAAATCAGCGCGCTTCGCGCGTACTATTTTTTTTTAAAATAATTTTTATAAAATAAAGTAGCGGATTCTCGCGTTCAATTTTTACAGACCAATCAAAATCATTCTTTAAGAGAAAAAGAGAAATTCATTTTGTTTACAAACTAGGAAGATCATGCGCGCTTCGCGCGCCCTTACTTTCTGACACTATCAAACCCATAAGGTCAAGTATTAAATATCTAACTATTTTTATTTACATCCATTTGATTCTTATTTAATTCTAACAAAGGGAGTGTACGACATTTGGGTAATGGATTTTTCTGTAACTTTGGGATATGTTTTCTAATGTTAAAAGATGAAGAAGTTCGCGTCCGGTCGGCCTAACGATCGATTTTCCGAAAGTTATGTGCTCTTTTAATGAAAATCTATGAAAAATCGATTTTTGCTTAATCACTTGTGTAACTTGTCAACTATTGATGGTACAGTATTTTAACTACTGGCATTCAAAAGGTGAGATCAAATCTTGTCGATTAAAAAAAAAATTTATCCAAAGGTCTTTATTTGTTCAAAAGTAATAGTCAAACAAAGAATGACCATTAAAATAATATAAAAAATTTATTTATATAATTTTGGCTTAATTTTATTGTAAATTTTTATTTAGCTATATAACTTTTGAACAAATATTAAAGATTTTTGGATGAGTTATTTTTCTTTTTAATAATTTCATTGTTTATCGTTGAATTAATGTCCATTAACTTCATGAAATGATTGATCTAATTAAATTACAGTAAAAACACAATAAATATTTGAATAAAAACGCAATTTCATCCGTCACTTTTTTAAGAGAGTATTTATATCTTTGGCGCAGAAAATCTCAAAACGAAAGATAGTATGTACACGGAGAGAAAAGATCCGGAAAAATTACTATCTTTTTACTAAAGCGGTAACAGACTTACCGCATGCAAAAAAATTACTAAAATTTTTAGTAAAATTTGCTAAACTTTTTGTAAATTTTACCAAACTTTTTGTAAAATTTACAATTTTACTAAAAAGTTTAGTAATTTTTTTGCTTACGGCAAGTCTGTTACCGCTTTACTAAAAAGATAGTAATTTTTCCTGATCCTATCTCTTCGTGTATAATTTATATCGCTATAATATTTAAAAATAGCTTTCTTTTGGTCCGTTATCTAAATCGTTTGCCAATGTGTACTTCTCGCTTTATATGCATAAATTTAGTAAGTTGATAATCTGCATACTTTTATAAAAAAAATTTACCTGAATATCTAAACATCTAATAAGTTTGTAAAATTAATTTCGAAATAAACATTTTATTTAAGATCGCAAGTTTCGCAAGCAAATTAAATCGGCAAACAATTAAAAAATTAAGATTATTCACATCCATCGCTATATATCCGCGCTTAAAACTTTTCAAAACCCATCAATCATTGCTCGAGAAAAAAATGCAACTTTCTCTGCCAAGTTGCAGCTCAAAGTTGACAGCGCATAAGAAAGCCGGCTCTCTTATCTAAGCACGAGGCACTTACATTCATCAATCAGCGAAACATTTTAAAACTACACGCCACCTATATCGAATGACTGCGCGGAAATTGCACAAACTCAGCGGCCGAGAGAGCTTTCGCGCTTTGTTATCGTTGTTTTTTTTTTTTTTTAATTCAATCAGCTAATAGGAGAGCGCGCTTAATTAGCCTCGGCCGCAAGGGGCACGTTCTCCTTCGGCTCGTATCACGCGAGAAAGCGCGCGAACCGTTATGCGCGGCCGAAAAGGGTTTTTATCGCGAAAGTGAGCTGCGAGCCAGGAGGAGGATGCACAGTTACTTATCAGGCGAGCCGTCTATGCCGCCTTCCAGGAATGCCTGACCCGCTCCGAGAGTTTATTTATAACGAAATTCGTCTGCTCTTCGAACTATAACTGTAGGGCTGCGATGCGGAAATATTTCATTTCGTGATTTCAAATTCGTCGAGTCGTTATGAGGACAGCTGATTTTGTTAATTTGAATTCAAAATTTTGGCGTTTTCGTATATTGGCGTTTTTCAATTGATTGAAAAACGAATTGGTAAATTTTGAACAAATTAAAAATGACCAATCAACATCGTACAGTATTTTTAATCTAATTTATTGTCGCCGACGTTTCGATACTGGAATATTAATTATAAACCCCACCGAAAAAAATGGTTTACAATGTCGAAACGTCGGCGACAATAAATTAGATTAAAAATACTGTTCGATGTTATTTTTTTCATTTTTAGCCTTCAAAAAATTCAATTTACACTTCTTTTAAAATATTTTTTATGCAGAAATTATTTTCAAACTTAATTTCAAACTTTTTGCATAACAAGTATTATGAAAATGTGGAAGTAAGTAGGTATGTTCAAAGTGAACTCTTTATAATTTTATTATAATATTTTTGATTATAGAATGATTCTAATGATTGTCGAGTTTCAAATTTTTAAATTACTTCGAATTACTGATTGTTGTAAACCAATTAACCTCATACGGCGACCTACTATAGTAGTTCTTCCAACAAAATTAATATATAATATTAATTCGTGTTATAAAAAATAAAAAAGATAAAAAATAATACAATGTTTATTGAACGAGCTCCAAACTAGATATTTATTTTGAGCTGAGATAGTGTGAATAATACTAATTAATGACAAATGTTGATTTTCAAAGGTTAAATTGAGGAAGTGAGCGCTACATTGATGAATGTAATTACATAAAACGTCAATGAAAAAACCCTATGTAAATTCTCACAAATTTTTTCCGTGACCGTGACTGCGCATTTTATCCTTCAAAGTTTATACGATTACTACTGGTTAAAAATATTCTTATACACACTATTATGTTTTACTAACTGGCACACGATAAGGCACAATTTCAAATACAAGTAAAGTTAATGTTTCGTTAGTATAATTATTAATTTTAGCTAAAAGTAAAAATAAATTTTCCGAATCAAATGTTTTTTGACTGATGAAGTTACGTTTTTTTATGCTTCGCTTGTTTGTTACCTAACAGTAACCAGTTAAAAGTGAAGAATGTACACTCTAATTTGACGCTCGTCATTAGATGCGCCAACTTAATTCTTGGAAAAATATCTGTATGTAGCAGCTTTAAAAATGTTGTGAAATTCTCAAAATTGACCAGCTGCGTCATTATTTCTACATTAAAATGCTTTTGTAAAACAAAGTTTGGCTTACAACTGTAATTGAAGAAATTCTTAAATGGGTGACGCCGTCATTGCGACAATCGTTTATCCCATTTGAAGTGTCAAGCGCTTCAATTTATACCCTCCGATGAACATGAAAAGGAACACTTTACTACAAGACTCTTTTTATTACTTTGCACATTCAAATAATTAAAAGTTAAAATTTATTGAAGTTTACGAAATTTGAAAACATACTTGAAATTTAATATATTATTTTATGTTAATAATTACACGACGATTGAATTTCGCTTGAAAGGAATCGTTATATCGCATTGTTATGGGCACAAGTATTTAAAGCATTAATCACTGTTTCACATAAAAAGAATTATTTAAGGATAAATATTCAACATCAGTTTATTTAACTTCTTGAGATATTTTTATTAATATAGAACTGAATGCAAGAAAATTTTATTTCATTAATTTTGAAATTATAATTATAGGAACCAGTTAAAATTGTAATATTATAAAACATTTATTTGCAAATACTTCTAGCCTTTCTGTATATAGTAAAATAATAAAGTAAGTGCATTTATCTAATTAAATGTTTCTCAATAATTTTCCGTGTTTACTACAATTATCAGCAACATGACGTGCACAAGTAGGACAGAAATTTTCCAGCTTTTCGACATTAAGATACACTTGAGCAAGTCAGAATCTTGCAAACAGAAAAGCCTGATAAGAATTTCAAAAACTTGTTCACGGAGAAATCTTAAACGAGATACCTAAGATGTATATTCCATAAAATCTCTAAATTTATCGAAGTTAAAACCTTAAGAATTATTTACTATGCGTATTTTTATAGTATCATAAACTATGTTATTATTGCTTGGGGCGGTGCTTGTATAAAAATACAATACAATTGCTGCCAATCTTACATACATGTATATCAAAAATAGTTAACAAAAAAATCTTTATAAAAAACAATCCTTTTAATGTACAGCAAAGCTTTGAATATATGAACGTCGTTTACAGCAAAGCTTTGAATACGAACAACGGACGTCTTTTATACTACTATAGACATCTCTTAAAGTTAAATATATATCATCTAGTATGATAAGAACTAAAATAATAACACCGTCACCAACCTTCAAGAAGCGATAAAAACAGCTATATGCAACTAAGCTCTTTAACAAAGGGCCGAATAATTTTAAACGAAGACAAAAATAGATCGACCAAAAACAAACTTAAAGACTGGATAAGAAATAATTAAATTTATTAATTTATTAATTATTTATTACCAGAATTATATAACTAATTATGATTTGTTCCTTTAAAAAAATACAGGAAATAAGTAAACTTAAGAATATATTTATTTATGCAATTACCAAATTTTCTAAATTATTGTTATATCTCCTATCAAAAGTAATATTTTATTATGAAATTCAAATGTCTATATATTAGATTCAAGTATTGTGTACTTTTTAAATATTGTGGGTTTGTAAAGGACTCCTGTGCGTATCTCCAGACCTGTGCACAGGAAATATTATTTTCCTCTGACGGATTACGCATTTTAATGTATAATTTTAATTCAGTATAGTATAAATTATGTGCTACTACGAACAAATAAATAAATAAATCTGCCCCTATCTGCTTCTACCCCATTTCCGCCCCTTCGATCGCCTAAAAAAACTAATCCGCGGCTAAAAATTACCTCGAATTTTGTCAAGCGTGTAGTACCCGCTGCTCTTCAAATTCTCCATCAGAATCACGACTCCCTCGTCGACGCTGCGTTTCTCCGGACTCCTGGAGATTCTACAGCCAAAGATCCTCGGGCTGATGTCCAACACCTCCTCCTTCCCGAGCCCGAACTCGACGCACAGCTGGCTCAAGGCGGGCGCGAGTTTCTCGTAAAAGAAGATCTCCTTCCCGAACATGAACGGAAAGTCGAAGACCTCCCTGATGTTCTGCGTGCCGGGGAACATTTTGGCGACGAGGTCCAGCTCCTCCTCGGTGCCGTTCTCCCTCTCGACTCGGGCGACGATCCGGCTGATGAAGCAGGCGAAATTCTCGCCGGGCGGCAGGAGGGGCGAGAGCCTGCAATCGAGGACCCGATTGCCGGGGCCCAGCAGCCGCTGCAGCTCCGACTCGTCGAAGGCTTCCTCGCTCGGCGGCTCGCTCATGACTGATGCTGGGAAGTGGCACGTGCAGAGTGCAACAAGTCCGCTAGGCGATCGCGCGCGCTCGAGAGTATAACCAGTTCGCAGATCTAGGGTCGATCGCGTGGGGAGCGTCAGGGAGGGTAGGTCGAGGCGCTGGTCCGCACTCAGCGGTGCTTCTCGGGATAAAACTAATTTTGTGGGAAACGAGCGGAGCGTCATTCAAGGTCGCACGTTTCGAGTTTTTTTGCGCGCGCGCTCAGCTCGTTTGACGAGGTTTGGATTGCTTGTTTTTTTTTTTTTATTTATTTCGGGATTGTATCATTTTGGGAAAAAAAATTAGACGCAGTTTCTTGTCGAGTAGGAAAGTTTTGTTTTTTATTCAGAAACGAAAGATGTTGCTTGCAAACAAGTAATAATTATTTTTTATATTTATGAATTGAATATTGAAAGATGATTTGCATTTTTTAATCGAATAAGAAAATGAACTTGTATACTGTTATATAGTATATAAAATAATGAAATTAAAATACTTTTATGAATTTAAAGTGTATATCATTTTTAAAAAATATTGCCACTAACAAATTTTAATTATTTGATGTATAATTTTAAAATAAATTAATAAAATTGATGTTAACAATATAACCAATTTATTAAAATATATATTACAAAAGTCACTAATAATACCTCAAGTTCTTTTGACTTTAGGCACTTTGCGATTTCTGTTTCTGTTTTTAACATTTGTCACTTCATAGAAATTGCTTCCAATCTTCTTCCTCTTACTTGCCCTTTCTTTAGCTCTCCTCTGCTTAGCTGTCAGTTTAGAAACTTCTTTCTTTCCAGCTGTATTTACACTTGATACTTTGAAAGCTCCACTGGTGGAAGTTGTTTTTGCCTTGGCACTTTCTGTTTCACTATCACTAGAGTCCATAGGTTCATCATCTACTTCATCATAGGCACTTTGCAACAAAGTGTCTTTTTCAATAGGTAATAAGACTTCCTCCGAATCTGACGTGTTATCTTCTTTTGAAACGTTATTTTCTTCTTTGTTAGTATCATTTTCTTCTTTTAAATCTTCTAAGGACACATTATTACTGGTGTTTCCATTTTCTGCAGTTGTATCTGCATCTACTTTTTCTTCATCTTCATCTTCTTCTTCTTCATCGTCAGAATCTGCCACAATAGATGTACACCTGCTGGCACTTCTACTTGTACCATTTTCACTTACATCTAAATCTGGTAGCAAGTCAGTTCTCATATCCTCAAACGAATAGGGTAATCCTACTTTAATTTTTCTAAAATCTTGAACAACACCAGGAACTTTTTCTGGTTCCTTTTGACTACTAGTATCTTCATCAGCCTTATTTGACTGACTGGTTTCTGAAGTTGCAGCAGCAGGACTAACTGCCTCATTTCCTTCTTTTGCTAGTGGTTCTTCAAAACCAGGAGGAGGCACATAAAACGGCAATTTTCCACGTTGCCAATCGTTTAAAATCATACGGGCTGATTGTCCAATATCAGGTTCTCCTTTCTTCAACAATCTACCACTCTTTCTAGCGAATTTCTCCAGGAAATCTTCATGGTCAGTCCAGCTTTCAATTTTGTATGTCTTCTTAATATACTCTGGTTTTACCCTTTCTAAAACAGGTAAAATGTAATCCTCTGGATTCTTGATCAGTTCAACTCTTACCACACCCTTCAACACTTTTTCTGTATCTGTTTCTGCTGATGGATAAACTATTCCAGGACAATCAATCAAGTAAATTTTCTTCATGAGAGTGACATACTGCCACACTTTTGTTTCTCCAGCTATGGGAGCTACTTTGCAGACTTTCTTTGACCTAAGTGTGTTAATTATTGAACTCTTTCCTGTGTTTGGGTATCCAATCAAGCCAACACTAATTTGTTTCTTGTCAGTGTGTAATTTAGCAAACTGCCTTAGTATATTTATTAAAGAACCTTTTCCAAAAGGATGTGTTAAAGAAGCATGAAATGCAATTGTGGGATATTCTGCACTAAGAATTGCAACCCACCTTTGTGTTACCCAGTTAGGAACAAGATCAACCTTGTTCAGAACAAAAATTAAATGCTTGTGGGCTTTTTCCTTTTTAAGATACTTCTCTACATGAGGTGAGCGAGTTCCCATAGGATCTCTAGCATCTAATATTTGTAAAACAACATCTGAAGAATCTACCACTTTATACAATTCATTCCAAATTCTCTTACTTTGACCTGCTGCCATAACCCAATCTCTCTGGGCATCTCGAACTCCTTCATCTGGCTTGATTAAATCAAAATCTTTAGTGTCCTTCTCCTTATCATAAATTTCAACCTTTTCGTCTGCTTTTTGAGTTAGCTCATCGTAGGAAGAGATATCCAAGTTAGGTCTTTTCCTTTGTTTTTTTGGTCCAAACACTCTGTCATAATTTTCTGTCTCTAAAATATGCACTTTGGCATTTTTTGCTTTTTCTTGAAGCAATGTTACTGGCAGCAAAGATGGCTTCATAATAACTTGGTATGGATCTTTTCTAACTTGTCCAAGTTCTTTCTGGAATTTTTGGAGTGCATTCTGAGAAATGACTCTTGAATTTCCAAACCATCTTGGGGAAGGTTCTACTCTTGACATTGTTCCAGATGCATTCCATCCTTGAAAAGGAGCTGGACTGATAATTTTTCCAACTTTATTGCGTTTTGGCTTTGAATTTCTGTACATTTGCAGTCTTTTTATTGTTCCCTTTGTCCTTGCTTTTGCTACTCCTTTCAGACCTTCTGTTGATCTTTCAGGATTCATACTATGGCCAGAGCGATTGAAGCCCTGCGTCCGAGGGGCTTTTGTTTGTGAATGTGTCTTTGCCATTTTGACTGAAAAAAATATTAATACTTATTATTTGAAATCTCTTATCAGAATAATTACTTTGGACTTTTTTCTAAATAATTAAAAAAATTTATATGAAACTTGTAAACAATTTTATATGAAATAAAAAAAAATTAATAAATTGGTCTGTACTTCATATTATATGTCTGTTCAATTTTAAATGCTACTAATATGATATATTTCTATGAAAAATCATTCATCATGTATTTTTTGTATTTAATTAAACATATTTCAGTATTTAAAAATTTAACTTGTTACAACAGAACTGTAGTTATACAATTACAATAGACCTGTAAAAGTATTGTACAAAATTGTATTTATTTCAATGTATTATTCAATTTATTTCAAATTCTTAATTATCAATGATTACCAAATAATCTGTTAGTCAATTTAAACATCTTAACTGCTCTCTTAAAAAAAATTTTGCGCAATTTTATACAGTATACTTTTACTTTGTTAGTAAATATAAAAATCAGATTTGCAAATTAAAATATTTAACAGTCGTGAAAAACGCCACGAAATCTGTTACTAAGCTAATAAAGGAAAATATAAAAAATTACAAATGTAATGTACTAAAATCAAAATAAACTTAATAAATAAACGACTTACCTATTTTTTCTTACTAATTCTCTGAAAAAATGTTAATTAAAACTCAAAGTTTAAACACTTTATTTTCTTCCGCATTAACGAAAAGAGGTTATATGTGTCCGTGCAACACATCAACCACAAGTCCACAACACGTGCGCTGCAGTGCGAAGTCACCCTCGCTCTGATCGATTCCCATCAAAGCTCGATACTTGGCTAACTTCCCAGCGGCAACAGAAAGGTATTCCACATGCGGGTTCTCAACTACATCCAGTGCACATTGCAAATTCGCAGTCCACCTAGGTCTACGTACGTCAGCGTTCAGGCGTCAGTTCGGCACGGAAAACAGTGCAGGCGTGCAGCGCGAGCGCGAGTGGTGGTGTGCGCGTGTGCCGTTCTTTCTCTTTGATTTTTTCGCTCTCTCTCTTCTCGCTCGAGTAGAGCTATCTCCACTCGACGAAATTTGCACTTAAGACCTGGGAGTCAAGGATGCTGATGTGAGAGCTGCCGAGTTAACATCGACGGATCGGAGGCCCACTTGGGGAAAAGATGGTGTCTATCATAAAAAATCAGTTGCTCAAACATCTGTCGAGGTGAGCGGTCTGTTTTTCGCGCTTGCGAGGCCTTGATATTGCAGCGGGCCGCCCTTGGATTGATTGTATTTTACCCCTCCCGACCTGAGCAGGCTGCATTTTTTTGAAGCTGGTTAACGAGCTTTCACACTTTTCTCTCGCCTCGATCAACACGGAAATCAATAACACCGTGCTTTAATTACGGCGAATTTCTAGGTTTTCTTTTTTGGGTGCTTTTTAATGCTTGGATTCTTTGCTCTGTCTCTTCTAATTACCAGTGCTTTACTGGATTTAGATTTCTTAGACTTCAGTGTTCACAGAATTTTTGTGGGGCTTCTAGATTTCTTTTACTAGCTATTTTGTGCTATGTAGCTTCACAATGAGGTGATAATTAATGCAAATGTAAACATTAGTCTACTGTGTCTTAGACTCAATACTTTTACAAGTTAATGTCTCTAGAGATATTGTTATCATTAGATTATGACTGCCTTGCAATAAAATAAGGAAATAAAATCAGCAATTGAGAGCAAGTAGATTATTTTAAGTGTGGAAAGCTTTGTAAAACTCCAATGCTCAGTATAAACTCTGTAATTATTTTCTAAACTCTCTCTAGACGTAGTAAAATCAGCTTTCTCTCATCATAAGACAACAGTATTGTCTGTTTTCTTATGATTATAACAGTGTTTTTTTCATTATCATATTGTAGCTGCTCTTACATAAACAGTTTTTTTCCATTTAACTTTAAATGTTTTATGACAAAGTATTAACTGAATGTTATTTTTATTTTAAAATATAATAACACTTAACAGTTCAATTGTAACTAAAACTTGAAAAAATTCAAATTCTTAGATTTATAAAATAAATTCTCGATCTAAAAAGATAAATTCCTTATAGTTTTTTAAAGAAATCAATAAACAATCATATTTTGTATGATCAAGTATCCTATTATAAAGTTATATAATTAACAAAATGTAAGGTGAATGCAAAAACTATATTTAACCAAAATTTGGAAAAGTATTAATAAATTTGTTGTCAAAAGTAGTTTGAAGATAATATGCATATAAATATTGTGTATTATATCTATTTCCAAAAATATGATAGCTAAAGTATTTTTATTTTCTTTAGATTCACCAAGAACTTATCAGCAGATAAAATCAATTTAAGTACATTCAAAGGAGAGGGAGAGCTAACAAACTTAGAGCTCGATGAAATTGTGTTAACTGACTTATTGGAATTACCATCATGGCTGAGATTGACAAGTGCATGGTGCAACAAAGTTTCATTTCGTATTCAATGGACCAAACTGAAGAATGTTCCTATATTTTTGGTACGCTGTTACTTTCAACTTATTTAATAAATAATGTTATTTTTTACTTCTCTAAAAATATTTATTGAATTGACGTTATAATTAAAATTTTTAGAGTTTGGATGAAGTCCACATAGAGGTGGAAACATGTGAGGATTTAAGAGAAATGTCTTCCCCCCAAGGTTTATCTTCTTACACAGGACCCACAAAATATTCATATATCCATAAAATTATCGATGGGATAACTGTAGCTATCAATACTGTGTCTGTAACATTTAAAAGTCCAGCATTTATTGCCAAAGTTCAGGTAATATATATTTGATGCAATACAATAAATATAATGCAGTTTTAATATTTACTTTTTATGTGCAATATTATAATAATGACGATTTTGCATTTAGATGTCTCGTATAATGATAGAATCAAAGTCCCCCACGTGGCAAAGGTGTGATTTGAGAACCACAAGAGTTAAGGATCCAGACAGAGGTCAGTTATTGATTTTTAAAGAGCTGGAATGGCAAACTGTTAGGATAGAAGCACAAAGTACTAAAGATAAAGACCTCACACCCCTTCGCCTTCTCACAAATCAAGCGAGATGTAGAGTAACTATTAAGAAAAGACTATCTGGTAAATATTTACACAAAATATTGTAAGTACATTGATAAGAAACATGAGCAACATTAAATTATTAATTTTATTTACAGACTGTTTTGTAATGGGATCTCGATTAGTTATAATACTTGATGATCTTTTATGGGTGTTAACTGATTCTCAATTAAAAGCAGCCCTGCATTTTATTGATTCTCTGGGAGGCTTAATTGAGAGAGCAACTGTTTTAGAAAGAAAAACTAAAGCAGCTCGAAAATTAGAAGTATGTATTATTTCAAAATGCTTTGAAATATTCCATGAAATAAATTATAATATAATAATATACTTTTTTATATCCAGGTGTTACCAGAATATCAAGCACAAATCTCGCAACAATCTAGAGCAAAAAGTCAAAGCAATACAGCTATTGCAAAAATATTCTCCAGGTATGACGTTGTGGAAACGTCATATCATTTTCTTTCTCAAAGAATAGACTTGCATCTCTGTGATGATGTGGGATGTATGTATATTAAATTACTCGTTACAATACATTAAAAAATAAACTCATACTAACAAACTTATTGATATTAGCCGGTAGATCACTGCATCCAGAACTGAAAGAAGGTGGTGCTCTTCAAATTTCGTTGGTGAAGTTTCAAATTGACTACTATCCGTACCACTTAGCTTTGGCAGATCGAAAGCACTGGGCAAAGTATAAAGAGAGTGCTACACCACACAGCCAGTGGCTGCAGCAGTCTCTTAATTCATTTCGTGGTCAGTTTATGGATCTAATAGATTCTGGACGAACACAACATTCTCCATTGACCAAAACTCAAAGCAATGGTTCTGGTTTGTGTTTAATTCAACAATTTAAAATAATGTTTTTTAAAATTGTCGAAGTAAAATTATACTTATTATTTTCTTGGCTGTCATTATAGGAAGCAATAAAGATGCAGAAAATCGAGAAAAAACTTTAAATAATCAAAATCAAAACTCAAGTTCTCAGGAGCAAAAGAAACCATCGCAAAATCCCAGCGGCAACCCCGTTAAGAATTATGTTTTGGAGCAGCTAGCTAAATTGATGACAACGTGTATCGTTATTAGAATTGATGACTTCACGCTTTATAAAGTAACAACGTCATCGAGGAAAGCAATGCCAAAAGAATTCATAACAGGTAATATAATTGAATGGTAATATTGACATGTTATATTATAAATATTTCTATGCCTTGTTAATAATGATGCCCAATATTAAATGATGCTGAACAACTTTGTATTTACCTAGCGCAAACGAGGAAGAAACATGGTCCAGGTATAAAAATCAATGTGATGATAAAAATATTCTAGTGTGCGTTAACCTACGTTGTTGCGTATTTTGTAAAATGTAGTAGTAGATTATTTGTACCACACACACGCCATCACATAAGTTATGTTACTCAAATTGTTGAGAACATTTTCTACTCACTAATAGTTTGTAGTGAAAAACAATCATAGTACACTGTGTAGACAATTTCAGCACTCGAAATGAATATTGTACTTTGTAAAACACGCGGTTCTTGCGAGTTTAGCATGGTAGTTACTTTATTTAAAAGTAAATTATGTATATAATATTAAATAAATGCGTTTTTTCTTAGGCGACCGGGATAGATTTTGCTTGCCAGAAGATGTCAACATACTTCATGCTGAATTTACTTATTATTATTACCCTGGAGATCTTAATTTTCCATGTAAGTTGATTAATTTGAAAGAATACGATATTAGACTAAATGAAATTTTCCAAATGTTGCAGTTTTATTTAAACATTATTGGAAATATAGCTTTACATTGCTATTTTATGTATAAAAATGCTCTACAAAGAGATATTTACAAAAATTTTTAAATAAGACGAAATTTGCAAAACTAATACCGGTATTTTACGGCTAAAATAATGATTTTCATTGTTTTCAGTACCACCTCCGAAGTTCTATGTTCAACTTAATCCTATTCAAATAAACTTCGATGTTTGTTCCTGTTTGTGGTTCAATTCATTTCTCCTTAATTTGTATCATTCGCTTCTAAATAGTAGTAGTAATATGGCTGGTACTTCTAATTTTATGTATTTCGATGTAAAAATTGAAGCAATTTTACCAAGAGTAAGTGTTGTTTCCGATCAATTTAAATTTAAAACTAGAAGAAAACTGTCGGATGATTTTAAAGGATTTTTAACTTTTTTCAGTTAATATTTGAAAGTCAACAAGATTATCCGAATCAAAAAGATAGGCCCAAGTCTTTGCACATGCAAACGTCAAGAGCAACTATTACAAATGTAAGATCAGCAGAAAGATCGTCGAGGGATGATTTAGCTCATTGTCTTAACGCTTTTCAAATGGGTCAAATGTTCTTTGGTTCTGAATTTCCAAATAAATCAGGAGATTTTCAAGTAGTCACGGATAAATTTTTAGAACACTGTGCTGGTAAAAACTAGTCATTAACAGTTTTTAACTTTATAATTCTTAAAGGGTTGTTTTTAAAGAAAATTTATAATTTTCAGGAACTGATGCAGTAAGACAAATTCCACCGAGTTTTGCAAGCAACTCTGTAAATGAAATGGTAAAGCAACTAAACAGAGAACTATTGTGGACTGAAGCAAAGGATGTTTGGTGCTGTAATCTAGAACCAGTTTGGGGTGATTTTCTTGGAGCTCGTGCAGTCGGTCAAAACAGACCTGTTCCATTCCTTGATGCTTTTCCTCTAACACTCTGGGTGCACATGAATAATCCTGGAGCTGCGGCAAAACCTGGAGTTGCTGATATACATGGCCTTGCGTACATTAGTAATTTAATCAGCGTACAAATTAATCATTACCAATACTTATTCTTATTGAGATTATCTGAATTGGTTTCGGAATTAGCTACGTACTTGTCTATTGATTCTAATAAAATTTTGAAGGTTGAAAGTGGAGGTAAAATATTTTTTAATACAGTATTTTTCTTTTTATTATAAAAATTCTTTTAAATTACAAGTAAAAAACTGATTTGAAGATATTCAATGATTTATGCAATATCCACTTAATCATTGAAATGGCAATTACAAATTATTCCGCCTTATCTTTAGAATAAAACCTTTAAAATAAACCTGAATTATTTGTTTAATTCACAATTACAAAAATAATATTTATATTATTCGCTTTAAAATTCATTTATTAATTAAAGCATTAATTTTACAGGTTCTTTAGTTATTGGAGCATTAGTTCCACAAGTAGAAGTTACTTTTATAATGCCTTCTCAAACGCCTGGTAAAGAAAATTCAGGAGGAGATCTCGAATCCGTCGTGCCAGATACTTCTAGCATAATTGATGACATTGGAGGTTCAACAACTTTATGGCAAAATGCAGTCACAGCTCGCGTTGACTACAGCAATAAGCGCATGAACACGAGTAACGACGTTGAAACGCCACAGAGTGAAATATCTTCAATGCTCTCGATGGATTTTGCCGGTCACAATAGCAACACCCAAACCGTATCACAAACTGTCGTCACTTTCAAGCAGCAAAATGGATCAGATAAGGATGATCAGAAAACGACATCAATGGCGAGTGTTACTGAGAGGCATTGGATGAAGACCGTAGCCGAAGAGAAATCTAAACTTACGAAGGCAGATTCTGTATCTGGAATTATTCCCAACAATTTCAATGTTAATTTGTCATCTATGAAGAAGGGTTTTAGTAATTTCATGACATCACTGGATTCTGCTCTGAAACCCTCTCCTGAAGATGGAAGCGATACAATTTCGATGCAGAGTGATGTTAGTTCTGACAGTGAAAATTATATAGTTGTTTCCTTGGATGATCAAGAGAAAATGGATGCTGTTTTCAACGTTGATAATTCGATTAGGATTACTACCGTTGAAGAAGCAAGTGAAGTCGTAGAAGAAACACCCGATACACAGAGCGAAAAATCTATGGATAGCGTCTGTAAAAGAAAAGATTTGGTATGTTAAATAATATTTAATGTTTTTAAAGAATGTTTTTTTACTAAATTAATTTATTAATCAGGTATCAATGACGACATTTAAATTGTCGAAAGTCGAAGTCATACAACAATCTTCTGGATTTTCTTCAGCAATCAAAGTACAAGTTTGCAATGTAGGCAATGATGAATGTTCATCTATTCCATGGGATGAGTTTCAGGTTAGTTGTTCATGAACCAATCACATTATCTGCATTCAAAAAACTCAGAAATATTTAATAATAATCACATTAATAACGAGCTTTTTTAATACATTATCAGTATTGTAACTTATTGTTTTAACATTTAACGTAATTAATCTTAACTAATTAACAATTTCTTTGTTTTTTTTTTCATAATTTGAATCAAATACTTATCGCTACTGCAACAAGATAAATAATTATTTACGTTCTTGTATTTGTTAAAAAAATTTTTTTTTAACCACTTTTAAAGCTGCTTAGGGTAGAGTAAATAATCACACTTTTTGACATAATTCCTTCTTAAGTAGCATTGCAGTACTGTATCCATTACATATTTAAAATTTTATCATACGGTTACTTGTCCATGAACATTAAATTTATTATACATATATACGTGTCATACTTATACAAGTTTTGTCTCTCAACTTTTTTTGCATGCCTCTCCCGCGTCTCTCCTTCTCTTGTGAATGTTTTTGTGTGGCACTTGTGGCAGGCCAAGAAAAAGGTATTGGCAATACATTTTATACTAAAGTACATTTTAAGAGTAGAGACCCACCATAAGTGAACGCATGAGTTTAGAATAGAAAAGCAGTTTTGTAACATTGTGTCTAAAATTTTTGAGACTAATAATTCAAATTGAAGTTATGATATAGTCAGCTTAAACGAAAATTTTAAATACTGTTAATTATGCATAAATACAATATTTCTTTAAAATGTATAACGCTTTAATGCAAGCACCTTACGACTGCTTTTGATATTTTTAATACTTTTTTTTCTGCTTAATCATGAATTATTCGCTTTAAACCAAAGGCATGGTTATACATGGTTTTACACGTTTTTGCTATATGGTGTGAATTTGCAGTTTAATTGCTTCAATTTCATGATTTGCATACATCCTGGTAGCAATATTATTCTACCAGTGCATATAATAAAGTCACTAGTTCAACTTTCTAGAAGGAACATAATTTAAATTCATTGCTTTGTAATGAAAAGTAGCTTTCAACATGAAACGTTGACTTAATAGTTAAAAAGTTTTAATAAGAAAAAAAATGAAGAGTTTGAAACTAGACGAAAGACGCAGGCTTGCAAAAATTGAACTATAAAATTCGTTCTCTTCTCAGACGAAATTCAGTTCTCGTTCGAGAGGCTGGGTGGAGTTGCCATCGGATGCTGACTGCAGATCTCGCATTAAGTTGCGTTTGGATCACGGATTGAAAAACAAGGACGACTCGAAGAGGCTCTCGGAGTCGAGCCATCTCACGAGCAGCGGTTGCAGCAGGTCCTCACAGGATCGCAGTATCCTCAACTTCTACGATAAGGAGGGCATCCTGGGTCTCTTCGAGGATGATATCGAGGTCAAAGTTATGGATGTGCCTTTGACTATGGCTATGAGCTTCGTGACTGGGTTGACTGACTTGGTTGAGGATGAAATTATACCGAAACCGATTCCAATGAAAGTAAGTTAATTGAATGCCTTGGACTTTATATTAAAAGTATTCCAAATGATAGGATGGTTGCAGCAGTTGCTGATAGGATGGCTTCAGTAGTTGCTTTTGAAAATAATTTTCTTGTTCGCAGAATTTACGGCATACAACTTTTTAGAAAGAAAAAATAAGTAAATATAAATTTAATTAATTTTCAGTTTTTTATTCTTGTTGTTGAATGTTTGAAAACATGTGTGAAATATTGTGTCGGTCTTTTATGAATAAAGTAAGAACAGAAAATATTTTTCAAAAGTTTTGAATGAGATTAAAAACTGTGCAAATTGCAGTCTTCATATATTTTATACATATAAATTAGATAGAAAAAAATAGAAAAAAATAACTATAATCTTACTACATTCTGATTTTTTAGTCAATTTTACCTTTTCCTATCGTTAAAAATTAGTCTTTCTTATTTAAAATTTGCTTTTGTATTGTACTTAGGTAAAATCTAATTTTAAAATAGGATATTTTTAGAGGAAAGCTGGTAAGAAAATTAAAAAATTTTCCTCTATATACAAATTTTTTTATTCCAAAAATATTCATGATTACTCTTTCAAATAATATTTAAAAAACCGCGTTTAGATCTTAAGATTTATCAAAATTTTAAATAAAATAGGAAAAAATGGTTAGTTTCAAAATCTTACATCCTTCTAATATTGAAAATTATTATATTTAGATAAACAGTTAATAGTATTAATTGTTTTTACTTATATTTTGTACTTATTGTTTTTTTATAATTGCAGATTTTATTAGAAAACATAACGTTACGACTTAATGAAGACCGCCCGCCTAATAACATAACTTCACCAGGACCGATACCGATAGATCTGAGTATTTCAAAACTCAGGATAACAAGAGACAATACAGGAGTTTTCCATATAGAACCTGCTGGTAAGAATCTTAAAAACTCATGTGTTATAGATAAAATGAATTATCTAAACCTGCCACTTGTCGTTTGTAGCATCATATAATATTAATTTAATTTTTAAATTCAGATAGTATAAACGAATGTAAATTATTGCGCAATATTGAACATTTTATTTTATTAAATAAGTAAATGCATAGAATTATTAAAATTAATTACTTAAATGTATTGATTACAAGTAGATTCTTTAAAGAAGCGCTTAATGTAATGCAAGTGGCAGAAATTTGCGTCCAAGTATAATTTGATTTTTAATACATATGGCATAATTGTTCTGTGCACTCAGAAGGCCTTTCGAATGTGAGCATTGGTACAACACAACTAGAAAAAAATTGTAGAAATAGTGGTATTATGCTTTCGCTGCTTAGGAAAGCACTGCCTTAGATATAAAAGTTCGTTCAGGTTTTGACAAACTGAACGTGCACTATAAATAACGCATGAATTAGAGTAGTTTGTAGGTCTTAAGATTTTCAATTTTTCATGTGAAATTGAAAAAATTCCGTAGATAACACTCAGAGATAATGAAAAGTACTAAAATTTAATGTTAAAAATGATTTCTAGTTTTTTACAATAATGATTTTGAAAAACTGAATAAAAAAGAATATTTCTTATAAGCTTTCAGCTTTCTTGCTAATAATTAGATTTGCATACTTTTAGTTATAGTAGCATGTTAAAATTATTTAAAAAAAAAGAAGTTTAATTAATCCAAGTTTGATTAAAAAGATAAAGAAATAAAAAATAGCAACACAATCATGTACGTTTTTTTAAATATTAGACTTTTTAAAAAGCTTTAATTACTCCAAAAGAGATACTATAACTTTACTTCATTTATAGTGAACGCATTAAGAGAAAACCAAAGGCATAATTCACATGGCTATGAAAACAGCAATACACAACTTGCCAAATTTGTGGAACAAGAGCTGGAAATCAACGCTTTGAAAGAAAATTGTGAACAGTTGAAATCCGATAACGAGGAGCTTCGCAGAAGACTGGCCATGATGGATCGTTTAACTGAAGAAAATTCTAAGTTGCGCAGAATGAAAGAAGACTTACGGACTGGCTTGAACGCAGCTCAAGAAGACATATCTATTTTGCTGAAAGAGAAGCGAATGCTACAGGAATCTGTAATAGATTTACAGAATCAATTACCTGGTGGTGGTCCCTTTGGTGCGAGTAGCAGAGGTTCCGCTTGGTCGAATAAAAGATAGCACACTAGTTGCTTCGACTGTTCCAATTGCTGCAGCTCAAGCAAGTCGTAATTGATGAAAATGTATATTTTAAAGTCATCTTGTTTCTCGGTCTTTTGACAAACGAGAGAAGAGAGTAAATATCAGCTAGTGTCGGGTAAAAGTACATCCGAGTTCGCGATAACTAGACTTTTACTACTTCCTAAGATAGAAAGAAATTAGGACTTGGTGACCTACTTCATTCTTTACACCATAATACGCTAGTGACTGCCGCCTGTCTTAATATGCCGGAAAAGTATGGCAAAAGAAAGAAAGTAAGAGAAGGAAGCGTCAAACATTTTTTAAAGTACTGACTCTGTTCGAAGCAAATACGAACAATGATAAAGTTATTTCAGCTATAATTAAAGTCCATTGATTTTTACATTATTTCGTACTTATCGATGGACTACGTTGCAATAATCTACTTAGCTATCATTTTCGCAATGCATTGTTAACTTACATTATCATTGTCTCAAGCCTCAGAGTTCATAGCGAATTTCTATTGTAAATCTAATATTTTTTTTAAATGTGTACATATGTATATCGAAGTATTTGCAGAGTCTGTCGATTTTTATTTTAAAGTAACATAGAGGTTTCGTTTCGTTCTATCGCATTTTTCGCATTAGTTTACGTAAAGAGAATTATTAGAGAAGTTCTGAACGACGGAAATACGTTTTTTGTACTGTCTTTACTAAAATTTAGAATGACATTAGTCCAAGTGAAGCAAATTTAAATGAAAATAGAATAGTTGATAGTTCGTCGAGCGAGTCCGCTAATACTGTCCGTTTTGATTCGATTTCGGATAGTAGTGAAAACCGAGAAAAGATTGATAAACAATGGAAGTACATAGGTTGTATGATTAAAGTTTTAAATAGAATTGATCAGAAATTTAATAGTTAATAGCTTTGCACATAAGACGTTGATTATGAGAAGACTGTATTAAATGATTCCAAAAATTTTTCTTGAAAGTAGCTTTAGCGCAAAGTCTTCTTATTTTCTCTTATTGAAAAAGATTAAAAGAAAAAAGAATTTCCAATGTCGACAGATTGCCGGTCAATCTACTGTTCATATATATAGTGCAATGAAATATTTTTCTAGCTCCTAAGATCCATTAGTTGAGAGAGGAGTTAATAGTGATTAATTAATGAAGGGAACCGTGGCAGGAATACTCGTGAAGAGTGAGTCACATTTTGTCTTGCGTTTACGCATATCAATGAAATAACTTAATTTTAAATATCAAGACATGCTCATTGTCTCGTTCTCAGGATAAAAGGATTTTTGCTATAAGCATATCTAAAGTTTTTGGTCGAATTACAGATGTTAATTTTCTTTTAATTTATTATATATGTAAGAAACATTTGTGTTATCATAATTATATTATTTTGCAAAGAATGATATTAATTTTTTTTTATTAAAATGTAACATTTGTAAGAATTAACGTTCGTTAAAGTTTTTATTGAAATTAAAATCATAAATCAATTGATTTGTTTCTCTTTTGTTAAGGAGAAACAAGATGTTTAAAAAAACTATTAAGTTTTTGCTTATTATTAATAAATTAGAATATTTACGTCAAAAATTTATTTTGTGAATCTAATTTACGTAGATATTAAAATTGAAAAATCGCGAAATATTTTTCACAATCCTTATAAGATTAAGATGATAGAAAGAGAGATGAAAGAAGTCAGATAAATTGTGGCTTTTATTGTAATAATTAGCTAGTTTATAATTCTTCAAGAAGGTACATTTCGTAAACTAAAACATTCGAATCGATGAACGAAGCACGTTGTTAATTCTCTATATGCACTACATTATATGTGATAAATGTCGAATTTTTCATGGAAATGTTGAATCCTTCCAGAAAAGTTTTCGCTTATCAATAGGAATGGCAGCCATAATTTACGAAATGAATCTGCTTCAATCAGCTACTATGAAATACATAGTCGTTGAAATTTGAAATAAATTAAAATCGCTATATTAATCCTGAATGTTATGAAGACTTTTTTAAGCTGCTTATCCAGACACAAATTTTTTACGTTCACTGTTACTTTGGTTTTTATTTGGTTTTTTTTATATCCATCGACTTTTGTCGATACTTGGCCATTTTTTACTTCTTATTTTTGTTTTTGTTTTTTTTTCATACATTTCTATATTTTTTTTTTTGTTTGATTTTGCGTGCTTCCATTGAAATGCTCCGTTGACGAGCTTTTAATTTGTATGGTATTAGATATCGTGTTAAGGCACGTTATCAAAGCGATGTGTTTTTATTAAACCATAAGCCATGTAATTTGATAAGTGTGATATATTTTATTCGTGTATAACACGCAACTTTCGCGGGCAAATACCAAAGCTTTGTGATGTTTACGGATGTAAGAGTGTTTGCTTTGTGAAACACCTAAATACATGTTAAAAATTCAGATATTTTACCTGAAAATTTTGAATTACTTTATTTTTCCTGCACAATCTCCTTTCCAGTAAATAACAGTCCTCTTTAAAATAAAGATTAAATTTAACTATTATTGTAATTTAAATACGAATTAGAAATGTCAAAATTTACTATTACGAGTGGTTCCGTCGACACCAGTTTTCTCTCTTTATAAATAATCATTGTTAATGAAAATTGCATGCAAGCATTTGAGACACCACTATAGTTACTGATAATAATAGCAAACATTTATATCGACTCGATATTTTACTCGATGAGGAAAAGCAACTCCTCATCAGATGAGATAAGCACGTGTAAAAAAAACAAGGCAGCTGACGCTTCTCCCGAGGCATGTCAGTATCATTGCTGACACTTTTAATTTACGCGCTCAACATTGACGCGCAGCTTAATGATGATGGCGAGGCACAAGTGCTGGATCCTCTTTCTGCAACACGATACAATCCTGCGTATACTATCATCGATGAATCCTGCGCAACTCTGTAATGAATAATACTAAACCCGTGTCAGATCCCGCGACACTCATAGTCTCCCACTGATTGACTCCCTTTTGTCTTATCAAACTTAACAAGTTTTGACAACTGTTTTAATGATTTCTTGTGGTACTTTAAACATACCCAGGTAGCAAAACTATCCCAAATAAATTCTTTTTAAGTCAATTCTACTTCAAAAAAATTTATTTGGGATAGATTAAGAAAATTATTAAAGTGTTTTAGAGTAGTTATTTAATCTTTGTTTTTTAATATATGTAAATTCTTATGATAAGTTATTTTGTTTTTTACACTTGTAGTTTTAATAAATGACGATTGTTTTTGTTTTTTTTATTTTTTATTTTTTTATTTAATTGACTTCTTATATGTTCCAGTCTTTATCAGTTATAAATGAGTATGAGCTTCACTATTCAACATATGGACCAATAAAATGGGTCGATTCCAGTTTTCTATTCCCTACAGCTTGAGGGTGTTTAGGCGTTCGTGCAACACATTAATTAATAGTATATTGTGTACCAAGGGCTTAAAGCGGGTTTTTTTAGACCGAGTGTGGAGTTTGCAGTACGAGTCAAGGCGAGTTAGCCCGAGCCGAAGGCGAAGCCGCGAGGACGTTTACGAGCCGCAGACGAGTACTGCAACCACACGAGGTCAAAAAGCCCACTTAATTTGGCGCACACCATATTTTTTGTAACGCGCGGACGTATTTTCACGTTTTTTTCGTACGTGTT
This sequence comes from Ormyrus pomaceus, assembly GCA_900474385.1. NCBI lineage: Eukaryota > Metazoa > Arthropoda > Insecta > Hymenoptera > Ormyridae > Ormyrus > Ormyrus pomaceus. Next base: position 32,841 of record UCOM01000731.1, on the reverse strand, counting down.
AAGTGGGGCTGACGTGACTATTTTTTGACACGGCAACCACGCTCTTGTTCAAACATTATATAAAGGTAAAATTCATCCGTGAATAACGTAATTTTAATTTCTATGCTAAAATCTTTTTAGCCCGCTAAGACTGTTTTGCCCGCTAAAATAACTTTAGGCCGATTAATAGGTACGAAAAACGCGAAAATCGTTCGCGTGTTACAAAAATACCTTTTAGTAATAATAGTTTTTTAAAGTATTCAATAAAATTACTGCACATGTTATTTAATTAATTTTGAAAACAATAAAAGTACTGAGGTTTTTAAAAATATGGATGATTTGATAAAGAAAACAAATATTTTAAATATGTAAAACATAATTTCTTTGTATACATCACATATAATAGAGAATATACAGACTTAACAAGCGATTTATATCTTCGATTCTTATAAAAAAATTCAGTTACATAGAGAACATTGTATTACATTACGCTTTTTATTTTCTGGGAAATCTAAATTTTTTTAAATTTCAATCTTGACAAAACTAAACTCTTAATGATACATTCTAAAGCTTAAAAATACTTATAACTAATTTATTATCTTCCAAGCATCTTTAAGATGCAAGGAAGAGAATAATTGTATTTTCTTATTCGTTGCAATATCATTCTGCCGTTTTTATAATAATTAAGATTTATAAAATCTCTTTTCTTAATTCGTTTCAATCCAATTAAGCGATTGTCTGTATTATTATTATTCTGTTGTCTTATTCTTTCATGCTTGACAATTTTATAAATTGTTATAATTGCACAGAAACATTTTTATTCGCGAAAAAAAACTAAAAGAAATTATTTACATTATCACTTTAAAAAAATGAAGGATAGCCTTGATAGAGCAACGATTAAGTACGTCGGACAATGTCATAAAAATTTTGCGGATCTTGTATAATGAAGCGCTCAGTTAGAGTAATTACATTGTCTACGTGCAGTCTTGTACCTGGCTAGTTTCGCCTCTCAAACCGTTTGTTAGAGCAGTCAGAAGCGGGTACTTTCCGCAGCCGCAAGTGTTTCTGAAATCGTCCAAGTCCAATGCCCATATCATACCACCACCAAGATCCAGTTCTCTGATGAAGTCCGCCTAAAATTTGATTAAAAAAATGTGTACTCATATCGATTAGGAAAATGTCGTAACGATTAAGAAACAAACTCATAGCATAGTAGCAAGTATTTAAATAAATATTTAAATGTGATAGTAAATTCGACTAAATAATTATTTTTTCGTGATTCAGTAAATGTACCTTTCTAGCAACATCTGATACGTCGTCATATCCAACCCACTGATCACCTCTTGTGGCGTATGGGCCAACGCGGCCTTCAGGATCTTTTATAACAGCCCATCCGCCATTCTTAACTTTGCTACAGATCTAAAATTTATGAAAAAAAAAGAAAAATAATATTTAGAATATATTGAAAATAATTGTAGCATGTTTCAAATAATTAGAGATTGACCTCGTAGAAGGATAGGAATCCAGCGGCCCTCGTAAATTCGCCAGCTTGGCCGGGTCCAGGCGCAGATGCTTGGAATCCGTTATTGGAGGCCTGAGCCAGCGTGAAGGACTGTCCGTACATGGGAACTCCCATGACGAGCTTCCTCGAAGGCGCACCCTTCTCGATCCAGTACCTCATCGTGAAGTTGGCGTTGAAGTAGTCGTAGTCGTCGCCCGGGTAGTAGTAGAGCGGTGCCACGTGTCCCGTCTTCTTGTCCCACTGGCCGTGGTAGTCGTAGGTCATGACGGCGATCCAGTCCAAATATTGACCCAGGACGGGCACATCGTAGCCGTGATCGATGACTCGCTTGCTCGGTGACACGGCCGCAGAGAGCAGCAGTCCGCGTGGCCGGAACTCCTCGCTGAGCTCGCGAACTAAGGCTGAGAATCCTTTCTTGTCAGATGCTGGGCCCTTACTGCAGTCGACCTATCAATGGTTTTTAGTCAGTTTCGTTGGAAATAATCTTAAAATATGAATTATATTATATCTAGTTAACATATAATACACAAACCTGCCAGCAAACGGGGTACTCCCAGTCAAGATCCAGTCCTGAGAATCCGTACTTCTCAATGAACTGGAGCATATCTTTGATGAACTTTCTCCTGGAGGCATGATTATTCACTAGCCTGCTGTACTTATCGCCAGCAGAGTCGTTCCATCCTCCCAAACCGATCAAAACCCTGATGCCTCTCTTCCTCAAAGCAGTGACCCTGCCGTAGAAGTCGTTGTCAACATCGGCCCAGGAGTCGTGCATGCGGATGACCAGTCTCTCGTAGTCTAGCACGGCGAATCCGTAGACGATATGCGTGCAAAGGTTGGGATCGATATCCTCGGGTAGATATTTGCCAGCCCCAGGCCTGTACCAGGCCCAGTTCGTGAAGTAGCAGACCATCTTGCGGCCTCCAATGGATAACTCTTCGGATGATTCTTCTATATAGCTCTCGGTCGTGGAGGTTGTTGCTTTGCTTGGTTCTTGCCACAGACCTTGATTTGGAGTAGTACTAGTTGGTCTTTCGGTACTGTTGTAACAAATAGTGATGTTAATAATTATGGTATCTATTAGCTGTAAAATAAATTTGAAACCTTATTATCTTACCTAATTATTGGACTATCAGGACTTGAAGGTGCGCCGTTGCAATTTGTATTTTCTGGCCAGTCGCAGTGATCCTCATTCCAGACGAGACCACTGGGACAAACGAGCTCGCTCAATTGGCCAAAGTTGCACAGGTAGTATTTGCGACAGTCTTCTTTGTTGGCAATGAACAATTGACCGTGACAATCGCCCACGAGGGGTGGTCTTGACGTTGGTGGTGGATTTCCGACACCAGCTTCGACTTCCACGGTATCTACTTCTTCTTCGGGAATCTCTATGGGGATGTCACTAGTAGACGGTCTGATAGTGGTGGTTGGACGCGATGGTTGATTTGGTGGTCTTACCGATGTGGTTGGTTGAGCTTCTGTCATAGTAGAGCCTATTGATTAAAATGTAAATTGTGAATATTATTTAGATACATTGTCGAAAACCTCGACTCTTCTGGTTGTATAAATCGCCATTTCTAGCCGTTTAATGGAACGAACTAATACCTGAAACTTTGCATATTGGACCAGGAGGATAGTTTCTCAGCACTCGATTCATGGTTCTCAGAAGAGGATTGGGTTCACAGTTACAATAGTTCTTAAAGTCATCGAGGTCGAGAGCCCAAACCATACCACCACCGAGGCCGAGTTCCTTGATGAATTCAGATTTGCGACGAACTTGCTCGGCGTCGTCGAAGCTCACCCACTGGTCGCCCTTGTAAGCGTAGGGTCCAATGCGTCTTTCTGGATCTTGCACGACTGCCCAACCATTGTTTAAGGTTCTCTGACAAATCTGGGATTACCAATAAGTATAATTATTATTTCGTGCCGGAGAACATGGTGTCAACACCCGTGCAGCCTTAACGAATGAAAATTACCTCGTAGTAAGACAAGAATCCACGAGCTCGAGTAGAATCTCCGGCTTCACCACCACCGTAGGTTGGCGAATTCAAACCGTGTTCTGACCTTGATGCAAGCGAGAAGCTTTGTCCGTAAAGTGGGACTCCCATTACAAGCTTCCTTGGCGCAGCGCCTTGTTCGATCCAGTAATGAATCGAAAAGTTCTGAAAAAGAATATCCCGTTTTAATGTTCGAATTTTACGAAAGTTGAGCAACTATGATGAATTTAATAAAAGTAAGTTTTCTTTACAGCATTTGTAAGTAAACTTACGGCATTGAAAGTCGGTTCCCAGTCATCAGGTCGGACGTAGAAGGGCGCGTTGTGCCCGGTCTTTTTATCCCACTGCCCGTGATAATCGTAGGCCATAACGGCGATCCAGTCAAGATACTGCGAAAGAAGTGGTACGTCGTAGCCCTCGGCGATGACACGCTTGTTGGGTGAGACGGCCGATGAAAGCAATAAACCGCGTGGTTTGAATTCGGCGCTCAGTTCGCGTACGAGTGCCGCAAAAGCTTCCTTGTCGGATTTTGGACCCTTGTTACAGTCGACCTGAAAGAGATTTTGTTTCGTTTCAGTGAAATTGCTCATGTTTTTATTAGAAATTAGTTAATTGTCGGCTAATTAATGTTTAACCAACCTGCCAACAGACTGGGTATTCCCAGTCGAGATCAAGACCATCGAAGCCGTACTTTTCGATGAATTGGATCACGTTGCTGATGAATCTTTTTCTAGCCGATGGAGTATTTGCCAGTCTGCTATATTTGTCACCCGCTGAATCGTTCCATCCTCCGATAGCGACGAGGACCTTCTTTCCTTTTGCTTTGTAAGCAACTATTCTTTCATAGAATTCTGAAATTAATTAAATAATATTATATTTAAAGAGAATTCTTTACAAGTTAAGCATTATTTAATAATTTTAGTTCTAGCTTGAGAAAATAGTAAGTAGAATCTTACTGTTGTCAATATCAGCCCAGGGATCGTGCGATTTGATGGTGAGACTCGTACCATCAAGAACCGCGAAACCATAGATGATATGCGAGCACAAATCGGCGTCAATGTCTTCGGGGAGGAATTTTCCTTGACCTTGCCTGTACCAAGCCCAGTTGGTGAAGTAGCAGACGACTTTGTATTCATCCTCCTCCTGCTGCTGCTGATGTTGTTCTTGTTGATTAATTTGAAGGCCTTGGTTCGGATTCTGGTTTGAAGATGATTCTTCTGGTTGCCAAATCAATTCTTCTCCAAATCGCGGAGGACGAATAGCTGAAAAAATAAGATTTGCGTCTTGATTAAAGTTTGCGAAATTAAAGAAAGGTCTAATGCAAAAAGATGCCCAAGTCTTAATTGATTTGAACGACTAGTAATGGCAGCAGATATTTACGTCTATCGTGTCTGGACGGCGGCTCAGCCAGAACCTGCTGCAGGGTGTGCATGAGGGGATGTTTTCCTTCACCGCATCTGCCGCGGAAGTCGTCGAGATCGAGGGCCCAGACCATACCGCCGCCGAGTCCCATGTCGCGGACGTACTGGGCCTTCTGACGGATCATATCGGCGTCGTCGAAGCTCACCCACTGGTTGCCTTTGTAGGCGTAGGGGCCCATGCGTCGCTGCGGGTCCTGGACCACTTGCCAGCCCTTGTTGCGGATGCGATCGCAGATCTCGTAGTACGCCAGGAAACCTGCCGCCTTCGTGAATTCTCCAGCCGTGCCTGCGCTCGCCGGGGAGTTCAGGTCCGTGCCGGCCCGAGGATCGTTAATGGTGAAGGACTGGCCGTACAGTGGCATGCCTGCAATTCGTCCAATAATTTAAACATTGCCGGAGCGTTAGCAATACCGATGAAACCAGACTTTCAGAAAATTAAAAAGAATTAATTAATTAATTAATTAATTTCCCATTTTGAGTCTGATACCACGGAAGAAAAGAAAACTGCTATACGAATTTCTCTGCAGGATTGGAAAACTCACCCATAACGATGCTCCTCGGAGGAGCACCCTGCGAAATCCAGTAGTTGATGGTATAGTTAGCATTGAAGTAATAAAATTCATCATCAGGATGGTAGTACATCGGAGCAACGTGTCCAGTTCTCTTGTCCCACTGGCCGTGATAGTCGTAGGTCATGACGGCGATCCAGTCGAAGTATTGCGCCAGCAGTGGCACGTCGTAGCCGGCGTCTATGATCTTCTTACTCGGCGACACCGCCGACGAGAGCAGCAAACCGCGCGGCTTGAACTCCTCGCTCAATTCGCGCACCAGGGCGGAGAAGCCGGCCTTGTCCGACTGCGGGCCCTTCTTGCAGTCAGTCTGTCGAAAGTAACGCCGGTCATGCCAATGCTTTCGCAATCTTGACGCGAGCCAATGGTTCTGGTTGTGACTTACCTGCCAGCAAACTGGGTATTCCCAGTCGAGATCGAGGCCGTCGAAGCCGTATTTTTCGACGAACTGCAAGGCTTGAGCGACGAATTTTCGCCTCGCTTCTGGATTGTTGACCAACCGACTGTACTTGTCGCCGGCCGAATCGTTCCAGCCTCCGAGGGCGAGACTCACCTTGACGCCTCGTTTCTTGTAAGCTACGACTCTCTCGTAGAAGCCTGGAAGGATAAATGGACGTTAAATCAGTTATAAAGAGGTGATTAAACGATGAACTTGAGACTGTCTGATTCTTACGATTGTCATAATCAGCCCAGGAGTCGTGAGCTTTGATGATCAGGTTGGAGTAGTCAAGGACGGCGAAACCGTAGACGATGTGAGTGCAGAGGGTATGGTCGATGTGCTCAGGCAAGTAACGACCAACGCCTCGACGGTACCAAGCCCAGTTAGTAAAATAGCAGACAACCTAGGAACCGATTAAGAAACGTTAAACCAGTGAGCTTTTATTCGCGGTTGTACCCATCAGAGAATTTTCAGCGCACCTTGAAATGACCGGACAGAGGCGAGACCTTGTCAGGATCGACCTCGGCGGAGGGTATCGGTGTAGTGGACGGCTTGGGCCTCTGGGTGGTAGTGGTGAATCCTGAGCCGACGTGATCGGGGGCAATCTCGCCCTGAGAGCCGGCGCTGTTGTCCTGGCACTTGGCGCGCGAGGGCCAGTCGCAGATGTTGCTCTGGGCGTTGAAGTGCAGGCCCGGCGCGCACTGGAACTCTTCGAATTTACCCCAGAGGCAGGCGTAGTAGCTCTCGCAGTCGCCCGGCACGCTCGCGTAACTGCCTGGGGTGCAACTCTAAGGGAGGCCAAAACCACTTTTTAGTCTTTTACGAATTGTACTTTCTAATAAGTGGAACAAGATTGAGTGCATTGTAAAATTTAGGACGCTTTTCTGAAATAGATGATAAAATGGGAAAAGTATAAAACTGATGACAATTAGCAACCTGCAATTCCTGCTTCTCCATCATGTTCATGTTCTTGTTCGCGTTCATGTACTTGGAGTTTGTGCAGGGGTTCTTGAAAGCCCAGTCGCACATGTTCTTGCCGGCGTTCCAGTTCAATCCCGGGCCGCACTCCTGCCTCACGAGTTTCCCGTTGACGCATATTAGGAAGTGCGTGCAGGACCCCGGATACTCGTAGTACTGGCCGTGCTCGCAGTCCTTGCCTTCGGGTCGGCTCGGAACTTGGTTGGACGCGCTCGTTGGTCTTCTCGTAGTTGTGCTCGGAGTGATGTAACTGGGATCTTTCGTTGTCGGCCTGGAGGCAATTATTGGACGTCTTGTCGTTGTCGTCGAAGCAGTTGTGTAGGCAGGCTTTCTCGTCGTTGTAGCTGGGAGTTAACGAGGTACTAATTATTTTCAAGGTTCATTATTTTATTTATATATATTAGCAGCTTAGAACTGAAATTTTTTAAATAAAAAAATTATATCCGTATTGGATGTCAAATTTTAAAAATTACGAATAGATTATTTTTTCCTGAATCGGCCATATTAAATTTTGATCCGCAAAACATCCTATCTTTTAGACCAACTAAATATACCACCAGATGTAAAAATTCATTGCGGGTTCGTGTTCAAAAATACGTGAAAAAAATGGCGACAGATAGTGCATATCTTGGAACAGATTTGAAAAATTCAAACGAAAATATAATAAGAATAGTATTTTCAAAAATATTCACTGATTTTGCGTTTAGAGCATACTGGACAAAACACCTTTAGGATATTTCAGGACCAAATGAGTTAACATTTACATGTTAATAAGCCTTGTGCTAAATGTAAACTATTGAGTAACTGTTGAGAAGTTAAAAGTATAAGAAAGTGAGTGTCGCATATGCAATCAGAGAATTCTTTTCGAAAGAATTTAATTCTTATAAAATAATACTGAGTGCTTCATCTCGTAAAATAGAAAACGTTAGCATAAAAGACATCTTAAATAGGTAACTTTATATCTGAAGAAGGCGTTGAAATATGCGAAAAATATATATTTTTATGAATATAAAATGCATTCATATAATATCTGAGATGCGCAGTCTCTTTATTTATTCGTTCATTATGAAACGTTTTCGCTTTGACGCTCGCGCAATAATGGGTGTGCTATCTTGAAAACTTCATAATTATTAGGAAAGGCGGCTTCATCCTAATAAGACACGCGTCAAGATAGGAAGTACTTGTTAAAGGACTGCAGGTATGAGAGAAACTCGGAAGCAATTTAAACCTTTATGAATTACTGACATAATTAAAAAAAAGGAACATTTTTTTAATTAATCGAGGAAATCATTTGTTTTTTTTTTAAATAGAATACAACGAAAAAAGCAATCAAAATAATATCACAAGTATAGTGTAATTTAAAAAGTAATAATTAAATACTTTTAGCATTTACGCTTTGCAAATCGACATTAATACTTAAAATAAATACAGCAAAGTATCACTGTAAAAGACACTAAGGTTTAAAATCAAAGAAATTCCACTATATTCGATTTGAAGCACAAACCTTTTCTCGGTGGGCACTTCTTCCCACAAGCTCCCGTCTCATTGCCCTGTGCGCCAGCAAACAAAAACACTAGCACAACGGCGAGAACGAATCGCAAGTAACCGCGGCGCGACATGTCGAACGTCGACGGCGACCGGCCCGCGACTCTCGCGGATCGCTCTTGGGAGACGATATTGTTCGCGCGCCGAGCGCTAACTCGTCACGGGAAAAGGGATGCGAAAGTGCAAAACAGGTTTTTCTCTTTAATTCGCCAGCGCGCCGGTAATCGCGGATTCGTGACCGGTAGTGCGTTATTGTTCATTGCGTAATTAGCTCCATTGTGAGGCGAGCTATCAGGCTGGAATGCGGTGATTTAGTGCATCGATCGGCAATGCAAGTCGAACGCTTAATTGCAGGGATTCGCAAGGTGCACATCCTGAATCGATGCGAGATCTTCTTTTATGACGTGTAATTTTCCGATTATCGTTGAGATCTCGACTTGTAAACTTGTAAAGCCAGATGATTTTCATTCTTTAATTTAATTAAATTTAAACAAGGTTATTACGTATGTATTTTATGTGAGCTTACTAGTATTAAAACCGATTGAATCTTTCGGTATTAATAATAAAGTAGACGTTTTAGCGATGTAAATCAATCTAGTCTACACGCGGAGAAAAATTATACGGTAAAAATTACTATTCAAAGCAAACTAACACTATCGAAACCGAAAAAATTTCTCTTTTCTCGAAATCGAATGCAGTTACAGTAAATTTTTTCTACATTTTTAATAGAGCATACTTTCTTCTTACAATTACATTTCTCTACGCCTACAATAAACCCGATTTTAAAGTTACGTTATTTAAAACTCACAAAAAGCGGCCAACGGGTAAGATTAACCGACTTTTACGTAATAATTTTATGACCAGATTTGAACTGGATTTTTACGAATTAACAAAGACGCCTTATAGTCCTTCTTTCAAATCTTAATTCGGCCATCAAATGAGCAATCTCTTTCCCAACAAAGGCAAAAAAAGGCAGCTCACTCAGTCGCTTCTGGCACTTGGCGGCTGCGGGCCAGTCGCAGAGCTGCCGGTCGGTGTCCCAGTGCAATCCCGGGGCGCAATGCTCGCGCTTAAACTCCCCGAGGACGCAGCGGTAGTAGGTGCCGCAGTTGGCTGGATCGGGCCTGTGCTCGCCGGAGTAACAGTTCTGCCCTGCCAGGGAGCCCGACGCTGGCCTCGTTGTCGTCGTCGTCGTGGACGATGTCGTTGGCGCTTCCGGCTTCGGCGGCCGCCTGCGGGAATGGAGCAAAGAATGATCTGGCTTCTGCTTTTTGCTCTGAGGCGCTGATACTGAGACGTTTAGCTTTCGCGATTGCGATTCTCATCGATTCTTTACGGATAATTGGGTTTTTTTTTTACTTTCGATCTTATTATCATCCTCATAATAAAGATTGTATCCTATAGAATTTATTTAGTAATAGATAAGCGCACTGTTTAACCGTAGCATTCTGGTAGCTATTGAAATGTTACTGGTAATGTTAAATATTAATCGAATGATTGAATCGATTTTCCTTACCTACTCCACAAAAGTATAATGCTTTTGTCTGAAGTTTAATAATGTTTACTTTCAAAATTACTATACGGAAGTGACAAAAACCATTAATTAAAAAAAATTCTTGCCCCGTTAAAGTCAATTAAAGTATAATTACTAACTTATGGCTTTTTTCTTTAATTTAATTAAAAATTCTCCCTCGTTACCAAAATAGATAAATAAAATATATTATTTCCTGAAAAAAAAAAAAACATTACATAATTTCCTACTCTAATGACCAGACTTGTTACAGACATGCTGCCAAATGAATTTCGACGAATCAGTCAAAAAAACTAGTACTTTTTAAACTAGCATTAAGAATTTTCTAAAATTTATTACTATTTCGACTAAAAAACGATCGATCTTAAGGCAAACGAAGAAGCTAAATAAAATGTCTTCTTTCCAGGAGCCATGCCCTTAGACAACTCACCTAGTGGTCGTCGTCGAGGTGGTGGAACTGGTCCAGGACCAGGTGGTGGAGGTCGCCTGGTCCCAAGGCGTGGACGGCTTCTCGGTCCAGGTGGGCCAGGTGGTCGGCTTCGTCGACGGCTTGGTAACGGGCTGCGTCGGCTTCGGCTGCCCGTCGTTGGCGTCTTGGTGTGTCGTCAGTGTCGGCGCAACCGGCGTCACCGGCTCCTCCGGCTTCTGGCAGTCCTTGTGCGCTGGCGCCGGTGTCAGCAGGCGGCCTACGTGCCGTTTTTTTAACGTTAGCCTCATTTTTCGATTTAGTCCATACGCAGAAAAATCTACATAAAATCTACGTCAAGTCCAATTTACCCAAAGCTCGATTGATGCTGCGCAGTAGAGGGAACGGTTCTTGGCAGCATCGGTTGGTAAAGTCATCAAGGTCGACGGTCCAGGCTGCTGCGCCTCCGAAGCGGTTGTTCAAAATGTACTGGCCCTTGTACATAATACTCTTTGGATTGTCGAAACTTACAAACTGATCTTTGTAATGAGCGCTTGGACCTGCGTCATAAAAAATAGTAGATCACAATTATTGGAATTATCCGACCTTCTAATGAGATTAACTTTATTTCAAGCTCTGTCTTGCATTATTTTAATTTGCTATACTTCTCGACTCTAGCGAACTCACCGGGTTCAGATTTCCAGCTTTCCTTTTCGATTCTTTCACAAATCTCGTGATAAGCCAGCATGCCAGGCTGCTTGGTATACTCTCCGGCAGCTCCGGGACCAGCTGCGGGATCGCCAAGAGCGTAATTATTGGGGGAGGTTAGTCGGTACGACTGGCCGTACATTGGAATGTCGACAATGATCTTTGAGCGCTCAGCACCAAGGCTCACCAGATAATTCAAGGTGTAGTTCTGCAAAGAAATATTAATTTACATTTTCAGTGGTTTTCATCACTCTCTAACTATTATTTTAAAATTGCGGAAAATGCACTGACGACGTTGTAGTAAGGCGTAGAGTCCCCAGGAATGGCAAAAAGTGGAGCCAAATGCGAAGTCTGGGACTCCCAAGCTCCGTGATAATCGTAGCTCATGACCGTCATAAAGTCGACGAGCCTCGAGATTTCCGGCACGTCGTAGCCCTTGTCGATGACTTGCTTGTAGCCGCTGAGCGCGACCGCCAAGGTCAGTTTCGGCTCCTGCTTGTCGAACTCGCGGCGCAGCTCGGCGAGGAGACGCGTGAAGTTGGGCCGGTCCGTCTCGGGGCCGCGGCGGCAGTCGCTCTGCCAGCAGCCCGGGTAGTTCCACTCGAGCGACAGGCCCTTGAAGTTGTGCTTGCGCAGGAAGTGCACCGCCGACGTGGCGAACTTGCGCCTGGCCGAGGCGCTCGACACTAGGCGGGAGTACTTGTCGCCCGCGCTGTCCGTCCAGCCGCCCAGAGCCAGCAGCACTGGGGCGCCCGTTATGGATGTTACGCGCTGGTAGAGATCTAACGAGGGAGCGACAAACAGTCAATTAACCTTTCACGCTGCGATGATGGGGAACTTGAATAAAATAAACTTCTTTTTCATTCTATTGTAATTAAGATCTCAAGTAAATTAACTATATTACTTTAGAAAAACTGCGAAAAATTCTTCATGTTTTATTTTTTAATTATATAACTTGTTAAAGTTGAGATAGTATTATAAGAAACATTATTATTATAATAATTCATTAATATGAATGAATCAATATTGTTTTAATGTTATATAAATGTATCGAATAGCTTGAAGAATGAACCGAAAACTCACTGTTCTCAATGTCAGCCCAGGGGTCGAAGGAGTGCATGGTGAGGGTCTCCGGGTTCAGGCCGGCAAAGGCATAGACGACGTCGGTGCAGAGCCGCGCGTCCAGGTGCTCGGGCACGAACTTGCCGGCGCCCTTCCGGTACATGGCCCAGGAGGTGAGGTAGCAGACGACTCTGGGCCCGGCGTCCTCCAGCAGCTCGAGCTTCTCCAGGCGCTGCCGCTGCCTCAGCCGCTCCAGGTTCCAGGTCTTGTAGGAGTAACGATTGCTGTGACCGGGGTCGCAGACGTTCGGGCTCGCCGGCACGCAGCGACCGCGCACCGAGTCGTAGAACCGGCCGACGCCGCAGTGGCCCCGGTGCAGCCGACCTGTTTTACGAGCGCATTTTTAGTTTGAGCATTCTCCAAGTCGCGAGAGCTTCCCATTTCACGGATGAAGAGCAAAGAGCCGTTGACGCGTTATGTTACTTCACTAATTTATAATTGCAAGCTATTGACGCTGAATAAAGTTAATTTATGATAAATCAATTCAACTTCTGAGATTCGCGCAGTAGATATGCACGATGTGTTTTCGAGATAAGCATAATTCAATTGGTCTTCAATTAGCTGGGAAGATCTCATCGGCAGACAAGAAAATGAAGCGTTTCTCAAGTGAATTTACCGTTAAAGCAGGACAGAAATCCGGAACAGTTGTCGGGATCGCTGTAGAGTCCATTTTTCGGGCATTTCTCTTCTGGACCTTCGTAGATTCCGAGAGTCTTCGTGGCCGCGTTGAGCAGAGGCCAAGAGTCTCCGCAAATGCCCTTCAATTTTTATTTAAATATTGTAAATTGACTGATATATAAACAAGAAAATGTTCCTAAGCATATGATTAAGGCTACGTGGATTCCTTACCTGGAAATCATCTAAATCTAATGTATAGAGCGACACTCCTCCTAAACTAGCGGACTTGACGTAAGCAGCCTTTAGTTTGACAGAAAGTGGATCATCGTAGCCGATCCATTGATCTCCTAATACTATGTACGAGCCGTTTTTCTCGTGTCTCTTGAATTGCCATGGTTCGACCAGTTTCTCGCAAATCTACAAGTAAACCAAATCTTATCTTTACAGTTTATTCGTTAACGGGGTGTTTTGCTATTAAAATAACATAAAAAAAAAGTAAAAAAAATTGGAGTAATATAAGCAAAATGTTTTGAATGCGAGACCTCGAAGTAAGCAAGCTGCCCCCTGTGCTTGGTGTACGGGCCGTCCAGGCCAAAGCCAGCGGCGAGCGTGGACTTGCCGTCGTCGCTCTTGGCGAGCTTGTACGACCAGCCGAAGAAGGGCAGCCCGACGATGATCTTGGAGTGGGGCACGCCCCTCCTGGACAGGCCCTCGACCCAGCCGGTGACGAAGCTCAGCGGCGCCGGGCTCTGGACGATCTCGGGCACGCGCCTGGAGTGCCAGGCGCGCAGCACGAGGAGCTCGGCGAGCTCGGCGAGCTCGGCGTCGACGATCTGCTCGGGCCTGAGCGAGACCGCGAGGAGGTAGCCGCGCTGCTGGAAGGCGAGGCGCAGCTGCGTCAGCAGGTACTTGAGCGAGCCCGTCGAGCCGTTCTCCCAGTCGATCTCCACCCCGTCGAAGTCGTGCTCGTCGAGGAAGTCGAGGAGCGAGTCGACGAAGCCCGGCAGACGGTCGGCCGAGTCGTCCAGCAGCTCCCGGTAGAGTCGGCCGTGGTCCGGCGAGGCGACGGAGATGAGGACGCGCAGGGCCGGGTCCCGGCGGCGGAGACCTGCCGCGGCTATGTAGCCGCCTGGTTTTCGTTTGTTTAGTGGCTTATCTCGAGATCGGACGCGGGGGGGAACTTACCTTTCACGATGTCGTATTCCGGATCGCGCGGAATGACGATGTAATCTTGAGGATCTGAAAGCATTAAAAGGACGTTCTTGACTCTGCTGTCGTTCGATTAAATTTCAAAGTTTCATCGGTGGACTGCTCACCGATGGTGGCTGCGCTGTAGACGAGGTGCGTGCACTTATGGGCGGGCAGGGCGCGGGGCAGCAGCGAGAAGGGTTCCTCCCGGTAGACGGCCTCGGCCTCCAGGTGGCAAAGTACGTTGGGTGGATTCTGGATGCGACGCACCGCCGGCGGCGTCAGCTGCTCCAGCCAGAAGGCGTCGGGGTCGTAGCCGCCGAAGCTCGGCGCAAGTCGGTGCTCCACTGCGTCGCGGAGAGGTTGCCGCCTCGCCGAGTAGCTGCTGCTGAGCAATTTTTCGCGATAATGGAACGATTTTTTCTTTTTTCTTATAAAAGCTTAAGACGTTGGACAATAAAGGAGAGGAAGCGCCTGTTTTTACGTTTTAGAGCGGTCCAAAATTGTTTAAAAACAAGAATTTTTGCTTAGAACGTTTTTGATTTAAAAAGAATTTCATGATAAATTTCCTTTGAAGTTTAAAGTGACGTTCGTCAAGCTCTATGATTGGATAAAAATCATTATACGTAATGCTAATTAAAATCTTTACGGAAATCAAAAACGAGTTCTTTTAATTGACGCTTTTCGAAGATGTTTTCATAAATTGATCCTTCTATCAGTTGCTTTCGAGTCATAAGTTACGCTGATAAGATACTATTAATACATTTTAAAAAGCTGATATAATGTAAATTTTTTCGATTCAACACGCTAAACTTGACGTAAAATATTATTGCGAAATTTGCATACTTTTAACAACAAGTTAACATTAGCGGGACAATCATTCTAAAAGCAGTAGATTTACATTTATGCCTTCTAATTTAAATAAGAATCAAAAAGAGATCTTTTAAGATGCCGTTAAGGGGTCACCGATCTTATAATCCAATGCAGTCAAACGACGATCTAGAAACAGGTTTTTACATATACACAATGGTTTGATGCTCTTCAAAACACGAAAACCTACTCGGTTATTTTCGACTTCTTTTTCCGATCTAAAACTAAAATTAGCCAAGCACTTCTGCGTGCATTGAAAAATTCCAATCGCCTTTAGTTGCAGAATATTCAGCGAATTAATAAATAAAATATTCACCGCGGATATTCAAATCCGATTAATTGTCGAAAGCGTTTAAAAATCAACTTTTGGACTCACTGCTGGTGCATCGCCTCGACGGCGTCCCTGAGGTGACCCTCGAAGTGCTGGGGAACCGACTCGACGGCGGCGCGGAGCGGCGGACCCCAGGTGCCGTAGTCCTGGCCGGCATGCTGAGACCTGTCGTCCTCGCCGGGCGGACTCTCGACGGCCGCCCGCTGGAAGGTTGGAGGCCCCTCCGGCGGCTCGTGGAGCACCAAGTGTCCCGGGATGTGGTGCGAGCCGACCAGGCTCAGGGCCGTCAGGGCCGCGAGCGCCAGGATCGGCCAGCCCATTGCTCACTTTCTGCAATCAATCGCTTTTATCCTTTATGTATGCTCACCTTCGACGATACGTGATTCGAGTGTAAAGGCAGGCTGCGGAATTTTAGGTGTAGAAAATATCTCGAAATAAATTGCTTACTTTGTCTGGAGACTATTTCTACTTAAAAAGTTCGAATTTAAGATTGGGAGGATTTTTAAAATTTATCGAGTAAAAATCCATCGCTTTGCGTTTCAATGCACGCCTGCTGATTTGCAACTTGATCTGCTTATGAGATAAAATGACTTATTGATTCGGGCGTTTGGCGAGGCGTTAATTCTGTCTTTATGTATATCAAACAATGCTAACTGTAAACGTGATTCATTCAAAAAATGCTCGCGTATTGATGCGACAACCTCTTAACCCAAAAATTTGCTATTCAACTTCAATTTTATATGATTAAATGTTACAGGGTTATATGCATTTATTCGTACTTTATTAACGCATTTTTTAATAAACGCGAATAAGATTAAAAAATATAATTAGGTAAAACTCGATAAAAAAGCTTGAATAATTAGCAAAAGCATCGAAATTTATTATTCTTTAAAATTTTTAATAAAATAAATTTTTACGTGAAACATGCTTATAGCAAAGTTAATATTTTTTTCCACTTAAAAATCAAGCAAAACTTTCAATGAGATACTTCCATCGTTAAAAAAATAAAGAAATGTATAAAAAATGAAATCTTTCCCTGCAATTTATAAGTTCCATTTATACTTATTCTACAAGCTAGACTGCCTGAATTACAGCGGGCAATTCAAATTCCGCACTCCACACTTCGGTGCCGCGAAAGTACTCGCACAAGAATCACCTTAATCGTCGATTGTCGTCTCTTCGCGAAAAACAATCCACTGCGTCAGAGAGAAGCGAAGAAAAAAAAAAGAATAAAAATGCACGTCTTCTTGGTAATCGTTGTCTCGCCTCGTCCGCGCCACTGGAAGTGCTTGTTTCGGCTGGTAGCCGAGTGTCAGGTGGGTCGCGCGAAGGCGACGAAGAGGAAAGCGGGCCGGACGAGCGGCGAAT
Source organism: Ormyrus pomaceus (assembly GCA_900474385.1). Lineage (NCBI taxonomy): Eukaryota > Metazoa > Arthropoda > Insecta > Hymenoptera > Ormyridae > Ormyrus > Ormyrus pomaceus. The sequence continues at coordinate 16,249 of UCOM01000731.1, read as the reverse complement.
GCGGTATTCCGGACGCGTATAGGGCCCATATATATGCGCTCGTGGAGGGGAGCCGTCCTTACGTCCCCACCTTCTTCGAGGCTCTTCTTCGTCTGCTTCTTCTTCTTCTTCTTCTTCTTCTGATTTTTTTTCGTCTTATTTGCTCTCCCGCAGGTTTTGGCTTTACTCGAGGCTTGAGTTAGGGAACGCTTGCGCCCTTATTGGACGAGATAAGGACCACTTTATGGTGATTTTGGGCCCTGCTTTTGGTTGGGTTACGCAGGGTGGCTTGTAAATTACGATTTTTATTTTTAATGCTGATAGCGTAAATCAAGCATTTTATGAACCAGCGAGACGCGCAAAATTGTTGGCTTTTATAAATAAGCAAATGCTTTTAGGCTGATAAAGTTTAAATTGTGTAATGATAAAGGCAGAAGAATTTTTGTTTGTTACTTTAAAAAAGTATACAAACTATAATAATAGAAACATATAGAATATTGCAACGATTGTTTTATAAGCAATTTAAAGATTAAATTTTAATAAAAAATCTTTCTATTCGATAATACAGTATTTTATTCTATAAATTCTAAAATCTAGATTTAATTAATCATAACATTTGAAAGGGTGATCATAAAACGCGTTTTTCTAGACAGTTCATTGAACTCGTTAAAAACGACTGAAATTTCTAAAAATTTCAGAAGAACACCTCTTTGCCTAGTATCCACTCTGCTTATCTCCTAATGGTCTTTTCTCATACTCATCTTTCATTTCGTTATCAGCAAATCAGCCGAAACCGGACCAAAATGAATCTATTAGCGAATTTGTTCTTTCACGGTCAATGACGGAAAAAAATGACCTTGGTGAATGGAAGAATTATTATTCAACCTTAACCTATTCCTTGATATAAAAATCCTACGCGAGATTCGTTCGGTTTTCGAGTATTTATCCCGAGCCGAGCTTATCAAAAAATCGCTCGAGTTTATCAAACTATAAAAAGAAGATTGAATCACGAATACCAAATTCCGCGCCCGAATTAACTAGTAGTATAAAAATTAAGCTATACATTTACTGTTATGTTTTATCTTCAGGAAAAGTTATGGAAAAAAAATAAAGACATTTTGGAATTTAAGATCAATAAAATCTAATAGAAAAAATTGTTTATTAAAAGAATTAGATTAAAGTGCACTCAATGAACAATGATACAATTACTTATAGATTTTAATAAAAGTTTATAATTTTTTATTCTTACATTCATTGTTAATTTAAATTTCATACATTGAATCTTCTCATTAATTTTATAATTAGATCAGTATACCGCTAGTTTAGATCAGTTTATGACTCCATATAAAAAACTACAATAGGACAATCAACTTGAAAAAAAGCTATAATAAACAAATAAAAAAGTGACAACTGAAGAATAAAAAACATGAAGACAGATCTGAAGATCTGCGATATCCCAAATAGTAATAAAAAAAGAGGCACTTTTATAATCTTCCAATAAAAGGCAACGACCTTTACCTGGAATGAACCGTCATTTCTGGTCTAAGGTGACGAATATTTGGCTCATTCAGACGTAAAATTAGATTGAGACGATAACGCAGCTTCGGTGTAAAATTTTTTTTAAGAAAGTATTCTAATCTTCGTGAATTTCAATAAGCCGGCTCTTGCCCGTTAATCTCTCAATTGATTCGCCCGAAGAAGAGAGTGATTTAATATGTAACTCAGAATAACAAAATACCACCGTTGTCTTTGCATCTGTGATAGTAAAAAGGTAAGATGCTTGCAAATCATTGAGTTCCATTAAGACACATTTTTCCTACTATTGCTATGTATTCTGAGTCAGTGAAACTTTTTAAATGATGAATTATATTACTTAATTTATTTACTTATCGTTACGAATAATGAAATCAAAATCAAAATTATATGTTCGTTAACGATATCAAAACAATATTTTGATTATTGACCGAAAATCATTCTTTAATGAATCTTTTACAAATTTATACTTTACAAAACAAGAAAAGTAGTTTAGTCAGCAAGTAATTCATTATTGAAGTCAGTAGCTCTTTTCTAGGTCCGAGGCACCATTAATATGCACTTTGTCGCGCATTTAACCAGCTCGTAGGAAGTATTAAGCACTCCAAGAATTCTTGCTCCAATGACACACTCGGCGTACTCTGTTACTGTGCATTTTATCGCTCTGCGATCACAACAAAAGAACATGCAACAGGTTCGAGTACGTCTGACATACAAAGTGGTAAAACAAATAAGATTAAAACGACAAAAACTACGTTTTAGTTTGAAGAAAATCAAGGTTTATAAGAAAAGTGTAATTAGTGCTAATATCGTCAAATCTATTATTAACGCACATTTTATTTTTAAATATTGAATAATTATTAATCTATTTTAAACTTAAATTTTAATCGGCTGATTTTTGTTAATTAAATATATTTAAATATATAAGAAGAAAAATATTTTTCAATGTTCACTGTTACAAATAGAACAAAGAAGTATATAGCAGATTTCTGATAATGTTTCATAACGGAAAAGACACCGGTCTCGAAGAACAAGTTGTCAATTATTATAAGCTCCAGCTCATTTACGTCAATGCAGAATACCCAAAGCAAAATCAGAGAGAAAAACTAATAAATAAAATCTGAAATAGTCGGAGACATAAAATTTGCGGAAAATAAATTAAAATGAAATAAGGATGAAATTCAAATTCAAATTTATTTTTAAGATACTTATCACAAACTAGGTAATAAGATATAGCTTTGAATGTTCGATTTTATAAAAATATTAAATAAACATAGTAATTTAAATAAATATAATATAATATTATCAATATATTATATTTCATTTATCTGGTAGTATATAAAAGGAACTGTAACATGAAAAGATAATTAATAATTTTTCTTATTAATGCAGTAGTAATTATCGTTGTGTCTTAAAAATATAAAAAGTAATTAATGCGTAAATAGTATTCGATTCAAGAGGCATAAAGGGCTTTGATTTCCAAGATAATCAACTACAGTGCATAACTTCCCTAAAATCAACGTCAGAATTGGCGTCGATACAACGAACTTAAACAATTAAATTGATTTTTGAGTATACTTAAAATAAAAAATTAAATATAAAAATTTTGTTAAAAAGAAAAATTTATGTTTTTAAACTTGTGTACGATAAGTTTGAAAATTATTAAATTTTTTCTCTATAAATCGCAATATCTTTCGTTACGTGAAACTCAAAGGCAGACTTCATGTTTCTAGCGACGTCTTCCATAATCGGTAATTGACAAGGGTTGCTTTTCACGTTTCAAGCGATTACCTAATCAACGATTATGGCAAAATATTAGAATATAATATCTCCAAATAGTATGAAAAGCAAGCTAAACGTACATTGTTATCCTTATTAAAGATTCATACTTTATAATGTTGTCTCATGGGATATAAAAAATTAAAACAACATCGCAACCCAAAACAATGAAAAATTTCATGATACACTTCAGAAAATCTTTTTTTTTTTGACTAGTATTAGAAGCAGGAAGTAAACTTTTTGAAGTTAGAATTCGCATACAAACTACTCGGGAAGCCCAGCCATCTGCAGGCAGACGTAGTGTTTAGGTAGCAAATCGTCTGAAAAAAAAATAGCTAACGAAAAGGCATCGCAAAGCAGATAAAAATACAGCCTTCGGGATAAGCCGCGTGAAAATACGTGGCTGGAATCTTTACCGCCGGTGTTCTTTATATTCCTCCTGGCGCTCATACGTGCAAATCATAATCGAGCCCCGAGCGCGAGCCGCGAGCCGAACCTGACGAAAGGACGAAACCCGTTTCGCGCGGGAAGGATTTTCAATTATCCACGCTTTATGCCGCAGTCCGTCTTCTTGTTTTACTATTTTCCCGGTTTATTGGATGCCGGGAGCAGAGCGTAATTGATGGCCGATCGTTTATTGTACTTCTTGGGCGATTTATTGGAAAACTGATTGTAATGAAAGGCTTTCCTGTGCAGCCCTCTTCTCAGTGAGTTTTAATCAAAGGCTCCGCGTCACGGAATTGTTGTAATTTTGTTTGCTACTATAAATTAACTATAGTTTACTTCTCTCTTAAAAATATGAACTTTATTAAAAAGTTGACAACTAAAAAGAGTTACCAAGCGATGAATCATGACTTCAAACAAAAATTGTAAATTACAATAGTTTAATGATCGTTAAAAAGAACAATTGTACTATAACAATTATAACATGCGAAATTTAAAAACTTTTGTGATAGTCACATAAAAAATGAGTTACTTAAACGCAGTACGCTTACTGTTCAATATTCATTTGCTTAAATGGTGCTAAAAAAAATCAGTAAACGAAAAGAAATAAATCACTTACAAAAATTTTATTGACTTCCATAAAAGATTCGCTAAAGACAAAGCTTGAACATCTTTTCAAAATTAATTTTTCGAAGATTAAAGGCCCCGGTAGAGTAATAATGCAGAGTATTAATGTAGAAGCTTGGTCATTCGTATATAGTAAATCAGGCGTATGCAGATACACTGTCCAAGAGCTAATTATGCCTTGTCATATTTCTTACTTCGCAACAAATAAAGGATCTTACGGGTTTGTCGGCAGTAAATAAAGGATGTCCTCGATACATTGAGGAAAAGAAAATTGTAGGTAAATTTGCTAAAAAGAAATAACCATGAAGGATACGAAAGACCTGTTTTCCAAGTAAATATCTTGAAATTTTATGACATACTTATATGTAATTGTCCATAGCATCGTGAATTCGCATTTTACAAATGTTTATGATATAATAATAATATATGTACTTGTCGCTTCTGTTTACCGTGGATAATTATACATAAATTTCGAAATTGTTTTTAAGAAAATAAATATAAATATCAGCTATTTTTATATGCAATTAAAAACCTGAAAGAATTTTTAAATCATTATGTTATTATTAATAAAATTTTTAATGTTTTTCAAAAATATTCATCATTATTGTTCTACTTAATTAAGAGATCTTGACCATATCTTCTGGAATGTATAAATAATGTATTTAATTATCAGGCAAATTTTTGAACGATGAATTTTGATGCAACAGCAGGGGGGCCATATTTACGTGTATATCATAAAATAAAATGCTAAAACTCCACTTTGTTTTTGTAAGTAGCTGGACTCAAAAGATGATATTTTGATAAGAGGATCGATAAAAACTAGCTCAGCTTCTTTTATAAATTATCATAATTACTATAACAAAACATTTCTTGTTTTCGAAGAAGTGACAAAAGTTCAATAATTCTATGAAATATTTTTAAAGCTCGCCGATTAACCGTTATCTATAATACAAAGATATCGAAGATCTAACAAGATTTCTGCAAAGAATCCTGCAGCTCAAAATATTCTATTCTCGAGTGACGACCGTCTTTTCCTCGAAAGATTCAAAATAGCTCACGAATTCTAACGCGAAACCTCGAAGCCGAGCGTAAATCAAGCGGCATCTCCCTGCCCGAGGGGTTAAAGCTACACCCGGCGATTGATGGTTGCTCCACGTCGTCGTTCAACCGTGTACGAGAAAAGAGAAGCAACAAGCAAACAGAGAGAGAGAGAGAGGAAGAGAGAGAAAGAAGGCGCCGGCGTATATTCTTTCAACCGAGAGACCTGGTTCAAGGCCACCTGGGATAGTTCGGCCGGTGGTTAGTGACCCGGGACACGCACTCATATACGCTCTTTCGCAGCCCGGCGCTTTTTCCTCTTTGCAAACATCTTCGCGCGTATTCTGGATTTTTTTCGCCATTTCGACCGTATTGGGACGAGTGGAGCAAAAATTATTCCGTTCAGTTCATTAATTGGTTTACAGCCAATAAAATGTATTTTAAAGTGAGCAAGATTTTGCAATTAGTCGGATAGAAGAAGTATCAACCTACTTTAGAAAGTAAACTAGTGAATATTAGAATAGTTTAAAGCTGATTTTCTGGGCAGTTTTTTAGTTTAGCTCTCTTAATTGTGAATCCTACAGGGCAGAGGATCAAACTCGACTTTCGCTGCCAGGGTCGTCGACCCTTAAATCTTCTGTATACTTTTTTCCCCTCTTGAGCTCGATTATTTTTTTTTTGACTCGCTTAATCCTCTTCGAAGAGTCACCTTCACGTAGGATCAGGTTTTCCGAATAAAAAAAGAAGAAGGACACTGTCCTTAAATGACTCCAGTTGCCATTTGCATATTAGGTAAAAGATGATACTGCCCCTTATTTCATCAAAGGCCGAACTTTTAAAAGCAGCATTATAGTAGAAAAATTGACGGAATCGTTTAGAAGCATTTTAGGGAACGAAATCAATTTTTTTTTTCTATAAAATATCTTTTCTAAAAAAGGAAAATTGAAGCTTAATTCCTTTAGTTTTATTTTCTTTTTTTAAATGTAATCCACGATGAGCTGTAATCTAAGCTATTTTCTTCAAAATAGGTTCTAAAGGTTTGATATACTTTTTAATTCCACTTAACTTCATAATTTACTTCTCAAAAACTTTTTCCAAAGATAGTGGTTGCAACTTTAAACACATTTTTTCAAAAATTATTAAAAGACAAGTAATATATTTTAATAATTCAATTAATTTTCTTTCGATATCGAATAAATATATATTCCTAAATTTTACGATAATCATTTATAGTTTTTAAAATAATAAAAACTTAAATTTAATAAAATGTAATTATTTTCCCATCCTTTCACATTCACATATATATGTGACTGTAATCTCTTAAATATATAATTACTCCATAATTTTAGAAAATTGTATTAATATTACTCCATTAGGCATCACATACTTTTACATTCGTACAGACGATGGCAAATGACACATAAAATCCTATAAATAAGATGAAGCCTCACTTAATTTATTTCCACGAACTTTATCCGATATGCTCAAGAAATAGCTTCGTCGTCTGTTTCATTATCCGATAGACAGCCGTATTTTCAATATTCCCCCACAGTGACGCAACGTAGTCTAGTTAAGGGACAGGTGCTGTCAATTTCAGACTGCTACGTTGTAAATCCAGGATATTTTTCGGTATAAAAGATGCCGTCCAAGGAAACTTAGCTCATTGTCACGAGGATTGTCGCCGCATTCATTGCTACTGCTTTCCAGTTGCATTTACTAACTATTTACTCAAAGGAGAACAGCTTCTCTGTAAAAAGTAAGTTTTTTTAAAGATTTCTAGAGTTTTTGAATTTTTATTTAATTACGGAACTGTGTGCCGAAGCTTCTGAACTATCTTGAAAGTAAAAGTACAAAGGTACGGTCTAAACATTTTTATTTTTGATGATTAAATCTTTTCAATAGAAATACTTAATTATGAAATTCCGGAATTTTAAACATCAATTATAAAATATTTTTTTTAAATATTGATAACAATTTTGTTATTTCAATTTTGGGATTCACATAAATTGTAAGTGCCATTTGAATTATTTTAAATAAAAAATTACACCGTGTAAAAGCTTCGTTACAAAATGAAAAGTTATTTTCTTTTTCTTGATCATAATTATTAATAATTAAAATAGCTCAAAAGATTATGGAAAAAAAATTTAATTTCAGAAATATAGAATGCAATCGTGGATGAAGTTATTCTTCAAAGCTTTTATCATCTTTAGTATCATCTACTGTACTTCAGCTTCTTCGGAAGAGAATCATAACATTTTGCTGTCCAACAACCCTTTTGCTCGTCCATTGGTAAGTTCTTTAATATTAAAAAAATTTTTCCAAAAAATTACGTTAAAAATAATTATTATAATCGCTGAAAAAAATTGTAGGATGCAGAATTAATCAATAGACTGATGCTGATGTTCTCCATGCGACCATGTCATCCAAAAAGAAATTCGGAACTTATAAATTCTTTGTTGGGTTTACCCAAAAATATGAACAATGCTGGCAAATAAAGGAAAATTTATTACCTTAAAATAATTATGCTTTCCATAATGTATACTTAGCAAATATGAAGTTAAACTCTTATATATACTTACCTTATCTTTTATCACCAATAAAAGATCTTTTGTTTGAGCCAGATAACTTAAAAAATCCTAAAAAATTAAGTAAAAATATAATGGTAAATACAAAAACATAATGGTGGCGCACTTTGTATTATATATTATTTTAATGGTAGTGAATACTTTTCCGCCGCACGAATTTTAACATTTATATTATATACATTTTATAAATTCTGTAAATTATGTATCAATTCTACGTAAAGAAAGTTCTATGAATTTATGTATTTCACTAAAGTTTATGTACAATTTTCTCTTTCTCTTTTGTTTAAACATTTAGTTACGACCACTAAAAACAAAGTAAATAAGTTTCTTATTTAAATTTGTATTCTACCAAGTAGTTAACTTTTGACACTATTCTGCTTTATCAAATTTCGAATAAAAAAAAATTATTCGAAAAATGTTAATTTTATAATTGTAAATTTTCGCTATTTTAAAAAATGTAAATCGAAATATTTCATTGATGTAATAATCATGCTGCTTGTATGATACAATAAAGCATTTGTGAAAAAAAATTGTCCTTCAAAATAAATTACAAACACCTTAGGTTACTATTTAATCACTTTGAGTACTTTAAAACAATGTAATAGTAGCAATGCTCTTTTTATTTATGTCTTAAAACTTAAATTTATTTTTTATTATTTCTTCTGCCAAGTGTAAAATCAAAGAGGTAAGAGCACATAATTGCCATCAAAATTTGAGGTGGAAATCTTTTTGAATGGCTGGGAAATACGGGAGATAAATTTAATATTAAGTCTATTTCTTTGTTCAGTGACAATGAACTCTACTCTGAATTATCATTTCAATCGCTTGACTGTTTCTTTGAATCGTTGGAATCATCATCTTTGTCGCCCGAGCTTCAAATTCTTGAGTCAGAAGAACTCTATCGCTTCCAGCATTTAGTAATCGATTATTCTCATCTGATAGCTCGACTACCGAAGGATCCACCGGCATCCTTTTAGGGCTGTGTCGACGTTGCTTGCATTTTGCGACTTCGAGATCCAGACATGAATTTTTTTTCCTTTAAGTACTTTCGCAATCTATTTCCAGGAACTTCAGACGATGCAGGTCAGCTTGCTCTGCAATTTATGTAGAATTTTTTTGTGGAAACAAACATGCTGCTCAGCTGCTGTCATACCTAGCTTCAATGTTTTTCCCGAGCATGCTTTTCTCTGTAGGCTGCTTTTATTGAAAATATAGAAAAGTGTTAATAATTTGTAAAGCATTAATATTTATACGGAGATAAATATTCTACTAATAATTAATTCGTGAACCGACAACATCACTGGCTACAGTGAACAATGAATGAGTATAAAAAATAATCATTTTTTACTGAAAAGTAATATTTTTATACACAAGCGCTAATATGTTTCAATTAAAAAAGTAAATCAGAGAATTCTTACCTAATTCTTGTGCCTCTTTTCTCTACTAAAAGAAAATCTTTGTGGTGATTGCTCCATTATCTTTGTTTCTCCGTATCATCCTATATTTTGGTCATCCTCATTTTCCGGCGTTGATCCCGGTCGCCAAGGGCACATTCTTACGCTCCCGTAATTCTGCCACTTGAATTTTCCGACAGTTTCTGTTTGACCCTACGACAATACAATGTTTTTAAAATACTTCTCTAGTACTCTATTAAGATTTTATTTTGTATCCCAACATAATTAGTTCAATTATTCAACTTTAGCTATACTGATTCTGTAATATTTCTACAAAAGCTGTTTTGATTTTTTATTTACACAAAAAAATTTGTACAGTAAGGATTGTTTAACATTTTTTAATTGTAAATTATACAATAATAGAATTTATATATTTTAAACTTTATATAAACTAAAAGAAGATTAAATAATTAATGTTGTTTATTAACAAAGCATGTAATCAGTAAAAAAATTACATGTTTAGTAAAAGTTTATACCAAATCTAAGTTTATAAAGTATTTGAAACTAAAATATTAATTAAATTGTGATTAAGTTTGCAAAATTAATTTTATTTTTATGTAAAAAAAATAAAAAATAATAATATCTTTAAAAATACGTGTATATCATTTGTCATTCTAACCAATGAAAAATGTTTTACTCACAAATCTTTTTCTTTTAATTTCTCCGATTTCGCTTTGATTATCAACGTCTATCGCTGATTTCTCATCCATTTTTTAAATGTTGAATTGAACATGAAGCACCAAATAATTTTACTAATATTACTTTGTAATTATAAAAAATAATTCTAAATGCTGCATCACTGTATCAGTAAAAGTGGCGCCCTCTTTACAATGCGTTATTCACTTAGTTCTCCATTTAAATTTTAAATGTTTATCTTGATCAGCTGTTTGCAGTAATTTTTTAATTTTATTTTTACGCCAAATCAATTTTAATTCTTCATAAATTTTTTTCGCTTCTTACTGATCGTTACATTTTTAGCTTCTCATATGAATATTAATATTTTCAAAACGGCACTATAGTACTATAAACTAAAAATTCTTTAAATAATAAAAATATTTTGAATTTTGGCATTTTTGTTTATTTTTACAAATGTATGTTTCGATATTAAAAAAAATTAACATATCTAATGTTTTTTTAATATTAAACATGACCAAGGTGTTAATTCTTTACATATTGCATAGATTTATAAAATGTTTGCAATAATAAAATTAAAATTTCAATCAATAATATATAAATCTTGAAACTTTTACTTCCATAATTTCTTAATAGACATATTCTTCTCAGAATCTTTCTGCATGACTTTAGCAACAGCCATTTCAAAATCTTCTTGGGTAACATGGACTCTTCTTTCTCTTAAAGCATACATACCTGCTTCTGTGCATACACCCTGCAATGTAATTAGTTTTAATTTTTTATTCCAAAACTAGAATTATAATCACTGTATGTTTATGATTACCTTTACTTCAGCTCCAGATGCACCAGGCATTAATTCAGCTATTTTTCTTAAATTAATTCCACGTGTCAAATTCATTTTCCTTGAATGAATCTTTAAAATATCAAGACGTGCCTCTTCGTTTGGAGGTGGAAACTCAATTTTACGATCAATACGACCAGGACGTAAAAGTGCAGGATCCAATATATCAATTCTGTTTGTTGCCATTATAACTTTAATATTCTTGGTAGCTTCAAATCCATCTAACTGATTTAAAAGCTCTAACATAGTACGTTGAACCTACGATATTTAAAAAATTAATTTTTAAAAACAAATCTTACTAATAAAAAATTCAGAAAATTGAAAATGTACCTCACTGTCTCCACTTGAACCTGATTCAATACGAGAACTACCAATAGAATCGATTTCATCCATGAAAATTATAGATGGTGCATGTTCCCTCGCCATAACAAAAAGTTCTCTGACCATCCGGGAACCTTCTCCAATAAATTTCTGCACAAGTTCTGAACCAGAAACTCTGATAAATGTGCACTCTGTATGATGAGCGACTGCTCTAGCTAAAAGGGTTTTTCCTGTTCCAGGAGGACCATACAAAAGTACACCTTTGGGTTGAGCAATTCCAAGGGCATCAAATAATTCTGGATGTTTCACTGGCAGTTCAATGACTTCCTTAATCTCTTTAATTTGTTTATCAAGACCACCAACCATTTCGTAGGTTGAATCTGGTACTTTTTCTACCATCATAAGTGACACAAGAGGATCAACTTTGTTTGGCAGAATTTTGTGTAGTGTATAGCTTTCATTTCTTAGAGCTACTCTAGAGTTAGGAGTAACATCATTAATGTCGATATTTTTATCTAAATCAACTACAAATTTTCCTTCTGGATGAACTTTGACAAGCACTTTTTTCTTATCCATTGGTTTGACAACTTCACCAACATAAGATCCTTGTTCTTGAAGAAGTTGGAGTTCTTCCCTCAGCATACGAACTAGAATGATTATATAAATTTAATAAGTAATTAAAAAAATTTAATTATTCTTATGGATCATAATAAAATTATATACAATATATATATTTATAAAAGTTGATAGTATACCTTTAGCATTGAGCTCATTGCGCTGTGCTTGTAAACGTCTAAGATTTTGACTTTTTTCTGCCACAATAAGTTGCAGTTCTTCAATCTTTTGTATATAATAAGGCTTAAAGCCTTCTCCCTTCATAGTCTTTTCATCAATTTCCATCTACAGTTTAAATAACACATATATTATGGTTACAAAAGAACTTCATAAAAATTAAGGTTATATTTTCTTGCACTGTATTACTAACCTTATTTGTGAGCGTCATTTTAAAGCTTTTGATCCGTAAAGGATACTCGAGGCCTTTCTGATACCTATAAACTCATACAAATATGATTGTTAATTAAAAATCAATAAGAAAAATGAGAAACAAGCACCCCAGTTTTCCAATAATTGTTTCCGAAAATGCTTGTCACTGCCGCGACTAGTCCACTAGTAGTGATGGCGCTGTATCAGTAATAGGGATTATATTTTAGTCAATTCTAGAGATTTTTTTGCACTAGAAAATCAGCCGCGAAATTTAAAATATTTTAAAGTTTTTTTTATACCGTTGATATTTAGTTGTTTTTTTTTGTAATTTTTTGTGCAATTATTCAATTAAAAATCTTGTCTTTATAAAGAAGAGTTAAACGTAAAAATATTTATTTACATTTATTATATTGATTATATGTATATATTACATTGTAAAATATTGAACTTTTATTATTCCAAAAAAGTAAATTTTATTCCATAATGTATCAATTAATTATATATCAACTAAAAATATCATGTTTAATCCAATGGAATCCGATGGAAATTAATTGGAATCCAGTGAAATTTAGCTGGTATTTTCAATAAGGAAAGCTACATTAATTAGTAATATAAGTAATATTGACTGTTTCGTAGAAGCTAATCCCAGAAATATATCCCAAAAGTTTCGATACCATCCAGCTGCACTAAAAAATGAAGTAGTAGTATTTTTGTAAGCTGTGATACCTACGTTGGCACTTACATATATATTTTTTACGGACATCTATACGCAAATTATTTTATGAATAATACTAAAAATACTAAAATTTGCACAAATTATAATTTTCAAATATTTATAAAATCCAGAGTAGAACTTTTCATTATTTCCTACGTGCCTTTATATCTACATAATATTAAATTTTCGATCTTCTATATGGAACTTTCGCATGAGTAGAAAAATTAACGGCACGAATATTACAACAAGTAGAATATTAAAACTTGCAAATAATCTATATTTTCTGTTCAGGTACAAACGGCCAGTTTATTCTTAAGATTTGCGATTGAAAGATGAAATTCGAACAGATTGTACTACTTCAACAATTTAGCGTTAAAACTTGTGCAGAAATATTATTTAAGTGAAATAAAGCAGAGTTTGATTTGAAAAATTCCGCACGTTTGAAAATGAGATGAATGACTTAATAAATGCAAAAGCTTTTTTTTTTTTTAATGAATGTGACCCAATTCTTTCAGCAGTCCTAATCAAATTGAAGCTTCAATTCTAATGCAAATCTCGTTCGCTCGAGCTGCTCGCTCTACAACATATAGAGTCATTCAACTGCGCAAAGCATCAACCTCGTTGCAAGGCCTATATTTAAAGCTCAAGCGCCGTATATCAGCTCGGCTAAACAAAACGCAGCGTCCCCACCATGGCAGCGCCGACAATTACATAATCCAAGCCGACGTAGCTGGTCCTCAGTCGCATTGGTACCGAGGAAAGGAAACGGGCGTTCGGTACAAGTCTCCTAATAGAAAGAAAGCAATAAATAAATAGAGAAAGAGCGTCTAGCGCGCTCGGCAGTCGGCACGACACGTCTCGAAGGCCTGCCTGGTGGGAGTGGATATCGGCAAGAGGGAAGGGGATCGGCCGGGCAGCTCTCTTGGCGCGCGTGTTTTAGTCTGGCGCGGCGTGGGCCAGTGTGCGGGCCGTCTTTCCTTCGTAGCCATCTCAACAGGTGTCGAGCGCGAGTTTTCCTTTCCCCCCCAACGGCGCAGCAGCAGCCTGACATGATGTCGGAAAGCGTAACGGTGACGGTGCAAGACGGCCGGGCGGCCGGGAAACCCGAGCCGGGCCAGACCAACGTCGGGGGACTTACGCTCAACGTGCCCTACTTCCGCAGCATACCCGGCATCCTCAAGCTCGTCCAGCTGGTGAGTCGCGAGAGGCTAGTCGACACGCCTTTTTGCCTTTTACGCGCTTAGAGCCTGCGCCGTCGCAACTTGAGCTCGTTGTCGCCGCGGAAGCCTTTCGCGGGACAATTTTAAGATAAGATATGCGCCCGGGACTCTTCGAAAAAATGACAAACTACTTTCTTATCGGTCGCGCCGCTTTCAAGCCAATTCGGCTGCCAGAAATCGGCGTGGATCGGCAAGTTGAGAATCAATTGGAGAGAAGCTTGCAGAGGTACCGGAAACGCACAGAGCGGATGGTTCGTTGGGCGATCGAAACACTCACCGGTAATCTCGTTCGGGGTAAATTTTGAGCTGCGCTTTGATGATATCGGACAAACGAAAGCCCCCCCGTCCCTGCCTTGACAGTGCTAGCCTTTTTATTAATTCTAGTGATGTAAGGAATTTTCTCGGCTTATGTTCCTAGAACGTACGTAGGTAGTAAATATTGACCGTAAAGCTTTGCAAAGCGCCTGGTGTCGCGTGTCTCTTTAAAAAAATCTTTCAGTTATTCGCACGAGCAAATGTCTTGTTTTACTTCTTTTTTTTAATCTTAATGAATATTATCGATGTATTTAGAAAATAAGCGACAGAGGTAAATAAAGTATCCCGGATAGGAATGAAGTTTTAATCGATACTCGAAAATCAGAGTGGTAAAGTAGCGCGGATTATTTCCCCCGTCAGTTGTCAAGATTGACAAATTTCACGAGCTCAATTACCCAAATGCAATTGGGCATTTCGGGGGCGTTTAATTCGTACTTTTCCAAAAAATCAATGCGTTATCCGGTAATAATGAATGATGAAGCAACGGCCATCATCGCGCGATAAACGCATCCGTGATAATTCGATTGTTAGTAACTTCGTTTCTTCGCGTGCGCACTCAACTTCATTTCACTTCCATCCCTAATTGAGCATTTTTGACTAACGAAGGGCTGACGAGAAGTTCTTTCGGTTTTAAAAGCCAGTATCTTGTCGATCAACTTGAGTATTAATTAAACAATTAATTGCTTGATGAGAATTACTATTTTTGGTGAGTTTGAACGTGCCACGTTTACAGCCAAGCATCAGTCGGAAGTAGCTCTTATCAAATTATTTAGTCAGTTTAAACAACTGTAAGTGTTTTAATAATTCATTATAGCCCCTAAGAACTCCTTGTCGCATACTTTCTTTAATTTCCCTTAAAAATTTACAATAAAATAAGCTAATATTTCGTCAATACATTTTCTGTCGATTTTTTATACTATTTTAATGGTCATTTTTTGTTTTGCTATAACTTTTGAACAAATAAAGATTTTTTGATGAAATTTTTTTTAATCCATAGGATTTGATCTCATCTTTTGATTGCTGATAGTTAAAATACGTTATATATAGTTAGCTGCTGCAAAGTTATAAGCGATTAAACAAAAGTAGATTTTCGTTAGATTTTCACTAAAAGAGCTTATAACTTTGAAAAAATCGAGCATGGGACGGAATGAACGTGGCTTCTTTCATATTTTAATATTAAAAAACATATTCCGAAATTCCAAGAAAATCCTGATTTTCTTTTCTTAATAGTTCTCAACATCCTTTATTATTAACAAAAAATAATTATATTTATTTTTTTGAAATTATTTCATTAATGATAAAATTTAAGTATATTGAAAAATATTATAATAACACATCAGGGACCCGAAGAATAAAAAGTGATTCGTAATACAATTTTAGATGGATTCTAGATTTTTAATCTATCTAAAATCTAGAGCAATAGCTAGAACTCATCCACAATTTTCTACCAGGGATATCAAATACGAGTCAGTTCAACTGTGAAGTGAGCTAAAAATTTTTTGTAACTAAAAAGTATTTTTTTAAATAAGCATCTAGAAAATAAACATGCAACTAAGGTCATATTCATATTTTAGTAGATCAAGTTTAGTTTAGCCTGTGAAACAGACCATTTTTTATTTTTTATGTACTATGTTTAATTGTTAATTGAGTTCAATAGAATAAAGTGTTATTTCGTCAAATTTTCTAATGCAAAGTTGCCTAACTCTGAATCGCAATATTTGCAATTCAACATCAATTTCCAAATTGACTTGTAAAATTCTTCCCGCATTCAGAGAATAAAA